>JAGFPH010000918.1:189441-209509 GCA_018207615.1 Philaenus spumarius | reverse complement strand
CCCCCCCCCCCCCAAACTCCCCTAAAATTTCGAATGTTTTGAAAACCTTTCTTAGTGAGCACCTATGGCCCCAGAGGAAGCTACATACCAAATTTCGTTCCAATCCGTTCAGTAGTTTTTGAGAAATTGTGATCAGTGAGTCAGTGGATTTGGCTTTTATTATATATTACTAGCTGACCCGTACGGCGTTGCCAGTGGTTGTTGGTATTTTCAGTCTTTTTGACGTCACTGTAATTCTTTTTAAGTGTTCGTTGAATACCTGTGCGTATCCTACTGTGGTCATGAAAAAAAGTCTACGCTATTTAGGAAAGCACTGAAAATTGTATTCCTATGTAAACTATTATCTAACATGAAAAAGCTTTAAATATATCGTTTTAATTTATAGTTTTTACTAAGTTTGACTTTCACTTAATTTTATTGACAATGTTGCAAGCACCTACGGCCTTAGAGGAAGCTACGTACCAAATTTCAATCCAATTCGTTCCTATAGGGATTTTTAGTAACTTTGACCCCCCTCCCCAAACCACCCTAAAATTTCGAATTTCTTTTAACCATTTCTTAGCGAGGGTTTAAATTAGCTGGGGGTCGTAGAAAAACTGGTTCAAATAGAGTTTGTAATTTTAAATGTATAGGCCTAATTAGTATAAGATATATATTTTTTAGTATTTAAATATACAATATACAGTATATATCAAAATAAAGCTACGAATGTGATATTTTAATAGTATTTAGTTTAATTCAGATGGTTTGTTTAGTTTTCAATAAAATATGTTTAAACTCGTGTATGTTTATGGTTATGCATGGTGTCAAATAATTGGTTTGTTATTATTATTATTGATAGCGAAAATATGCTTTGAAAAGTATTAAAAACTTCATAGTTATGATATATTTTATATAAACAATATTTTAAGCAGCATAACTCTAAGTAGGCCTATATAGATATTTAATAACCGATGTTTGAGTTGAATTATAATTCTGTAAGCATTTTTATTTGTGTTTGTTTATAGTTTTTCAATCTAACCTTAAAAAGCTGTTGGTTTTGAAGAGTATTAAAGTGATTATAAATTTGCTAAGTAATGTTGCTATGGTAATACATGTAAACAAACATAAGCTTTTTATACGAACAGCTGTTTTTGTGAGCTATGGTTTTGAGTTCATACAATAAATGCTGTTCAGTTTCTTCCAAATTTGAAACTTTTTCGGGAAACTTTTCAAACTTTTCTTTACGTATAAACCTTCTATGAACTACTACAAACATTTTAAGACCAAAAATAGCCAAATCGGTCCAGCCGTTCTCGAGTTTTAGCGAGACTAACGAACAGCAATTCATTTTTATATAGATAGATATAGTATATAGATAACAATTGAACGGTTATTTACTGAAATAAGTAGCCTTTATGTACTTCAGTAACGGAATGCTCATTACAGTTTTATTTATACTCTTATAGTATTTATATCAACATTATTGAAAGAAACTATTTAAGTGATTTATAAATGTACAATAAACCTTGAATTGCACAATTCAACATTTGGAAATAATATTTACACCAAAGACAGAAAAAAGTTGTGAAATTTACGTTTAAAATCGAAACACATCCGGATATCGAAAAATATGCTTAAGACCTTATTTCTATAGCCATTGTTACTCCTTGTAAAGACGTGTAAAGCTTAACAATGACACAATCAGTTTTATACAATCGCTTGTATGCAACCAATTGAACGCACCTAGTTGAATGTTTTGTGTTCACATTTTGTTAGTGATCCATTCTTCATAAATCAACCAACTAACCTTAAATCACAATATACAAATACATACAACAGTTGCACAACCGGTACTGAAAGGCAAAGTTGTACACTGGCTGCGTCAGACTTAATTTAATTGTGCACTTCGAATTAGTGTTAACGTTACCATGAACCCTTTACTACTCAGATTTATACAACTCATGCAACTAGTTGGGAAGAGTTTAGTTTGACAAGGGGAAAGCTGTCTCAGCCGTAATGTTTTAATAATACATTATTTCTTATAAAAGGTTAACGGCAGTTTTATACGAATTGTTATTACGTTAATATTGTTAATTCAATGGAATATTGCTTATTTTATTGCCATTGATAAATATATTTCATTTTAGTTAATCTGATAATATAAACCCAATCACCTACTTGATTGACTTTGAGATAAAACAATGACAGACAATAGTTCAAAATATTAAATAATCGTCCAAGCTTGCTTATTGCTGATAACAGTTGCGTTATATGTCACGATAGACTGTATGCCATCAATTGTCGGCTTTATTTAGCCGTGCATACGTCACAGTCCACTCGGGTTTGCTTTAGTTTCATGTTTGTTACATTTTATTGATATTAACTTATCTCCAAATAATACATCTTCTTTTATGCACGATATATGTCACTCGAAAAAAAATAAGCAAAGGGGGTTTGTTCAATTTTATTTTGTTGTTGTCTTGCTTAGAAGATATGTAGAATGTATCTTCATTTACGGTTGTATAGAACTTAATTTTCGATTTGATAGTTGTCTTTACTTTTTATTATGTTTTATGACTGTTGACACATAATTATTATTTCAGGTAATTAGTCAAGTTACTTTGAGAAGAAATAATTAGTTAACATAAAATATTTGTTTAAGCTGGCTTTAAGCGTTAAGGCGCTCTAGAAAACTTTCTAGGCTTGTTTTTCCGATTTGCTTGTTGCCTAAAAATGTATTTATAATTTATAATTACTACTTATAATATTAATGCTTCATAACTAACATCAGGGTGAAAAGTTTACTTTAACATAAGGTGAAATCCAGATAAAGCCATAAAAAAAAAAACTTTAAGGTTATTTAACTTTTCAGTTACTGTTTAATAATATCACTGTACACTAAACACATATTACATTTCAAACAAACACAGACCTCATATAACAGCTCTACGTCTAAAGCTTAAAAAGCTAGAGATCGCCCTACTAAATCGTGACTCCAAAGGTTAAGGTCTCAGATTAGTACCGGGGCGAATTCTATGATGTTTGTGTACTTGGAATACTAAAAGATTGATTACAGTCATGTTTACATTTAACAACAACAGCATTGCAAGCTTTTATGACAATTATTTTTTTTTAATTTTATTATTTCGTTATTCTTAGTTAGGTTAGGTTCTTATTTTTACAATTTTTTTTTAATTTGAGAGACAATCCTTTTTCACTCAAAATAGAAACAAAAATAACCCAATTAATACTAGAACTGAGATATCAATAAATTAAATAAACATATCACTTGGAACAAAGTACAGAGAAGATATACATATTATACATATACACTTGATAAAGACGTTTGATTTATACGCTCGAATCGTGTATAATTTCTCTGTACACAAAGTTTAGCCAATTTCAAAACAAACCAATTTTGAGGATTTAGTTTAAATTCTTCGATTTCAAAGTAATACTTATTCAACCTTTTTAAAAGAAAAAATTCTTCGATAGACTCAACATATATAAATGAGAGTATAAAAAGGGAATATAATTATCTTACTGCTTAACTTATAAACATAATAATATCAAACATCTTTGATTTCTCTAGTTTAACTTACGTAATTTAATAAATGAAGGGTTTGTAATGGACATAAAATAATTAAATCAATAGCTATCATGGTGTTAGAGTTGTGGGTTCATTACGTGGCCATCTTATAAAGTTACATACTCTAGATAAAATGCATCACATCCATTTACATACCTCTATACAATGAACATCATATACAGGTATTTTACATACAATTTGTCTGCCTGATTCTAGATAGCAGACATCATACCCAGTTACATACATTTTGTTTTGCATAACTCTAGATAACGTACATGTTATCCAGTTAGGCCTACATTCACTTTGTCTGGCATAAATCTAAATAATGAACGGCTTATCTAGCTGCAAACAGTTTGCTAGATAATGGACATCAAATCTAGTTACGTGCACTTTGCTTGGTATAACTGCAAATAATTAATAATAATAATTTGGCTCGCATTAAAATGCCGAAGTAACTTACTGAAATCTTGCAAAAATTCTAAAACTTTTACAACCACTTTTTATGACTTTTCTCGACGTTTTCGAGGTCTCTGAACACGATAAAGGCATAACACTTTTTGTGTCCATGTGTCTGTCTGTGGACACGATATGTGCACTCACAGTCGTGTTAGAAAAATCAAGTGTAGCCAAAATCGTCGTAATTTTATTGCGAAGAGTTGAAAACCTTTTGAGCTTTCTAGCGTGACGGCGACATAACGTGCGTATCAAAAAGGTCACATTTTTAGTATTTAAAAAAAACACGAGCCGAAGTCTCGAAAAAGTATTTCATCTTGTTTTACTATGTTTTTACTGCGAAAAAATCTTAAATTTAAAAACTTAATAAATAATATTTTAAGTTAGAAAAATCTAGATTTCAATCTATACAATCTCTTTTTGAACGAGGTTCATCTAACTAAACCTGACAAATTGCTTAGACTGTTTAATTACATAGATAGCTGGACTCGATGTCATTGAATATTCAACGTTTCCTTCATGACTTAAGTCAAGAGTAAATTATACTCCGTATCATCTGTTACAGAGGAAGTTTCATAATTACGAGCAACTATATATAGAACATGTCCCAATCATTAATGCGTGATGACATCAACGTTCGCTATTTCATTGTTTTGATAAGAATTTTATTCGAGAAGAATGTAGGATATACGTAGAGTCGTTTAATGAAATTTAAAACAAATTCAAGTTACAAAATGTCTAAAAGGTAGGAAAAACTTGCGTGAATAGAATATGTGTAAATTATGAGGAAACAGAATTGGAACAGCTTTCATTGGATACTAGCTTATTTGTTATGAATAACTACGTCTAATTAATTTAAACATTAAAAATTGGTTTACAATCACTTAAACAAATTTTAAGCTCAGTATAAATTTCAATTAGTTACTTCATCCGCAATGTTTTATCGTTGGACAAATTTGTTTAGTGAACAATATTGTGAAAACTATTGCTACTTGCAATTTTTAACATAGGGCAGTTGTTTTGGTGCATGCTTTTAATATCAATATTTGTAATTTAAAGTGGTAAGTTATATTATGTGAAAACTGTGCACTTATTGGGAAAAGTACAGAAATCTATAAAGAGTTTAAACATATTTCAATAGTAAAAGACATACAAATTGCCATTTTCCCGTTTTGAGTATTTCTTCATTCAAAATACACAGTTCAGCTGATTGAAGATATTCAGGATTGGTACAATAATCAGATATTTACTCCAACATCTCTAAACTTCCATCTTATGCTATTACTGGACCTTTCCATTGTATACTTTGAAACATTTTTTTAATTCTCAATTTGTCGATTAAGTGTTCTCTTAAAAGTACCCAAGTGCATAAGACACACTTTATCTTTTCAAACTTGATTATGACTTCAGTTAAATTGTAAACATAATAATTTGTTATATTATATTGCATGTGAGTACTCACGTCTGTTGATCATTTTTGTTTTTTCTCTCAATAAAAAAATTGCAATTTCGGGCATGAAATACCCATCATCAGGTTTTTATAAACATATCACATACACAAGAACACAAAGACACACATATATTTCACTCCGTGTCGAGATCGTTAAAGTCTAAACACGCACTTTTTTATTACGAGCATTGGTGTGCACACCGCATCAGTTGTTTAAGATGGTACTGATTGAAGTTATGTTATGCAACGATTATTGCAGCCATGCAAAGGGGGTCATGTCCCCCTCCCTTGTCTTGTGATTAGCGTATGATTCAATAGGTTTGACTTAAATGACAGCTGATCGTTCAATATGTTATTGGGTTCAGCTTTTAAACCTTTGTAAATTTCAAATTCCTCTAACGCGTTTAGAGTATTACCCTTCTTACATTTAGGTAATATACTCATGTTAGTGTTAATATCAGTATATGAATGGAGGTTATTGATAAGATGTTCGGCATAAGTGGATTTGATAGCTCTAAGGTTGCTAGGTGGCAAATGTTCTTTGTACCTAATGTTAAATGGACGTCCAGTTTGTCCTATGTAGAAACTAGGACAATCATTGCATATTAACTTGTAGACACCGGTTGTTTTATATTCGTCGAATTTTTCTTTAGTTTTTGGTTTGAGTAGAAATTCTAACTTAATAGTGGTACGGAACGTGAGAATGATGTTATTACTGGCCATTATATTCCTTAAAGTGTTGTTGAACATGTTACCAAAAACACATGAAGCATATTTTTTCTTTTCACTAATGTTTTTTGTAGAGTAACGTGTTCAATCTGTCTTTTTTACCGTAGAGGTGTTTAATTTCTCTTTTTAACCAGGTTAATGTGGGCCTAATCTATTACATAAGGGCCTAAATCACAATTTTACTAGAACTAATAATGCTCGCGTCATCCAAAGTGAAATAATAAATGCAGAAACCGTCATAAAAATGTTACCAACGATGGAATCTCAAATAACCGCAAGGGTAGCGATAAATAATAAATTAAAGCTACGTTCAACCAAATATCACAATTTTATCTAAGATAGACAAATCAATATCATTAGACAGGCCTCAGCCCCTATTAGTTTATCAAACTAATAAAACATAATGCCCTCATAACCAAAGCTAATAAAGGGAATTCAATAGTCATTATTGATAAGACTATTTACAATGGCAAAGTCAATGATTTCTTCCAGGAAAACAATATAAACAAAATAACTAAAGATCCCACTGTCACTTTAAATAAATCTTTGAATGCAAGTAAAACATTATTGTCCGATACTGACATACGTCGCCTGAAAACTATTAATCCTCACGCCCCCATTTTGAGAGGTCTACCTAAAATTCACAAACCTAATTCCCCTATCAGACCGTTACTGAACTTTACACCTGCTCCAGGAAATAATTTATCTAAAGAACTGGATAAATTATTGCGTAAACATTACTTATTCGAAGAGGACTATAGCCTTAAAAATAGTATGGACCTCATTAATAAGTTAAATGATGTTAAAATAGAAAGCACATACAAACTTGCCTCCTTTGACATAGTAAACTTGTACACAAACATCCCGGTTCAACAAACAATAGAAATCATACATAATAACCTAACCAAGAATTCCACATTACAGAGCATGCAATAGACGAATTTAAAAACCTTCTAAAAACAACCCTAAAGCAGAATTACTTCACTTTTTTTTAACAATGAATATTTCTTACAGAACGACGGCCTAGCCATGGGCTCACCCCTATCTGGTATATTGTCTGAAATATATTTGAACTACATATAAAACAATTACCTGTTTGCTGATTCTAACCCGTTTAGAAATAAAATTATATTCTATAACAGATATATATGTCGATGATACCATTATTGTATTTAATGGCAGCGACAGACAATTATGCCTTTTAACCAATTCTATAAATAATATACATCCCAACCTCACCTTTAAAAATTCGATGAATATAAAACAACCGGTGTCTACAAGTTAATATGCAATGATTGTCCTAGTTTCTACATAGGACAAACTGGACGTCCATTTAACATTAGGTACAAAGAACATTTGCCACTAGCAACCTTAGAGCTATCAAATCCACTTATGCCGAACATCTTATCAATAACCTCCATTCATATACTGATATTAACACTAACATGAGTATATTACATAAATGTAAGAAGGGTAATACTCTAAACGCACTAGAGGAATTTGAAATTTACAAAGGTTTAAAAGCTGAACCCAATAACATATTGAACGATCAGCTGTCATTTAAGTCAAACCTATTGTATCATACGCTAATCACAAGACAAGGGAGGGGGGACATGGTCCAATAATCGTTGCATAACCTAACTTCAATCAGTACCATCTTAAACAACTGATGCGTTGTGCACGCCAATGCTCGTAATAAAAAAGTGCGTGTTTTGACTTTAACGATCTCCACACGGAGTGAAATATATGTGTGTATGTGTGTTCTTGTGTATGTGATATATTTATAAAACCTGATGATGGGTATTTCATGCCCGAAATTGCAATTGTTTTATTGAGAGAAAAACAAAAAGAATCAACAGACGTGAGTACTCACATGCAATATAATATAATTATATAATTGATCCGTGGCTAATACGATTGATTAAAAAAAATAATTTGATTTAAAATTTTAATATTGCACACCTTAATTTTTGAGGTTGTGTTCCTGCACCTGTATTGAAAAATGTATGAAATATGCGTGATAAGGTTGGTTGAATTACTACCCAAAACTTTAATAAAATCACCTTTTTTTAGGGGATATCTTAGTTTTATATTGATACCATCTGGGGGAATTCATTTGTAACTTTTCAAAATCTATTAAATTTGTCCTTGTTTAACATTACTGGTAATTATTTTACTGAATAGTTTCTTTCGTGTTTTAAATATTACTACTATATTTCATATAACTTAACTTGACTACGCTTAAATAGTACATATAAATTATAAAAGATTGACAAAAAAAAAAATACGAAAAATTCTTATAACAAAATTATAAATATACATGTACAATTGAATTTGGCTATAGATTAATAGAAAAATCTTAACTGGGTCGGCCATACTTTAAAATATTTTATCAAATGGATCATGTGTGCGTATTGAGAAGAATCTATTAAACCTTAATTGCTATAAATTTGTATTTACTTCATAAACAAATACATTTATTGTTCCATAATTATTATAAAAGCTAAACAAGTTTATAAAAAAATGTAAAATGAAACACTAAATTAGTATACACATTTGATTTGAAAAATTATAAATTAATTTATATGTGAAGGTTTTATATATGTATAAATTACACAACAATTGTCAAACAAATTTCTTTTCCAAGTACTGTACTCTCAATTTACCATTCACCAAAACTTCTCGCATTTATCAAAAGAAGCCTAATACAGAATAAAATCTGGTTAGAAAATTATCTACAGTAATAAATTGAGCGCTACCCTTAACACTTAGCTTGTTCCTCCCCCAATCAATAGGACATAACTTGCCCCTTTGTTTCTATTGAGAGGAAAGTTTATGCTTGTAACTTCCTAAAACTTTGTTTCAACTGGACTCTATATGTAACGGTATCCACTTGGGCTAAAGTATTCGTATCTCCCCTTTAGTATTTCAGTATGATTTTAAATAGAACCAAAGATAGATGTTTGTTGTAAATGGTTATTTCAGTCGTAGATTATAACACTTGTAGATATTTTAGTAACTTTGTCGTATTTCTTACAAAAACAGGTTTTAAACTCTTTGTAAATGTATACAATAATATTTCACAGTTTAAGTAGTAAACATTTATGTAATACTGTCTGAATAACAAACCACTCCCAAGAATTTTTAGAAAATAACCTTACGACAAATAAATGTGATATAATTCAACAAAAATAAATAATTATGTTTCTGTCTATTGTTTGGCCTGAAATACAATTTTAACTGATAAATAAAATTGCATAAATTTTTTACACAAATAATTCCAAAGAAAATGTGTAATATTTTATGTATAAAATATTAAAATAAAAGACTTTATGACAATGTAAAATAGACATAATAACAGCTTAAAAAGTGTACATATTAACTCTAAACCTTTAAGCGGGCTTCTTCGCATTACAACTAAAATAATTCTTTAGGTTAGTTCTTTGTTTAGTAGTATAGTAGTAGGCCTTAATTCTTACTGGTTCTTTTTAAACTTTATTAAAACTAACTGTTATTTCATAAGAATGAAAACAAAACATTTAAGTAATACTACAGCGGAAAGAAGGAAGTTGTTGATGTGCGAATATACTGTCAATATATTTATCAATTTCAAGATTAAGTTCAGAACAGCCCTTGCCACTCAGAAGACAATGATTAAAAGTATCATTAAAAGTATTACCTCATAAAAATAATAATATTTTCCACCTAATATGGTAAAATAAAATAGACAGTCGCTACTACTTTCCTGTGTCGAACAAATCCATAAAAAAGGCTCCCGTAAGACATATAAACTTTACAAACGGCGGATCTTTTATTAAAATTTGTATGTCTATTTTCAAAAAAAATTTATGTTTGACGATATCCATTCAACAAGAGATTCTGATGATGGGATAAATATCCCGACGAAATAAGTAAACGAAAAGATGTCACTGACAAAACAGTATAAGATACTGTTATATTATATTAAAATTTTGACACCTGGAGACTGGAAAAATGTATTTACTTGTATCTGTGCTAAACTATAATTTGAAAGAAAAACAAGAAGAAACCCAACCAATTAACCCACTAAATGATAAATAAAAATGATTGGTTTTATAGTTAAATAGTAACAAGCAAAATATAAACTATTTATATTTTAAATATATTATAGTTTTAAAATTGCACAAATTATAAAATAAATAATATCTAACAACATTAAAATCGAACACGATTTAATGTTTGGTAGGGTTATTTGTATCTAGCAAACTACAAATAACCCTGATTTCTGACTACGTGAGGTCACTGTTAAGTATAAAAACAAATGGGATATGAAGTTTTTAGTGAAATTTAGGGAAAATACAAAGTAAATAATTTTCTCTACGCTCCGCACAAGCTGTGCAGTAGTGAAATTAAAATACATCGAGGAACGCTGACTTTACCATTCATAAAGAAAGTAATCCTCTCCATGTAACCCAGGTGTTAGTCGTCTCTTGTGTAATTTTATAAAATCCTTTACTAGAGACGGTAGGTTGAGTTTGGGCTTTTAATACTTAATACTAAAAATAAACAAGATGAAAAGGTTAGGACAACACAAATATTTAAAAATAGTTTACTGAGAAGTGATATTCCGTTCCTATTTTATTATTTTAATGCTTACCTATAGTTGTACGTATGGTGTCCGACGCATTGGTCTAGATACTTATGTTTCAGTATGTGAGATACGTTTTACTAAACAAAAAGGAAGAAATATGCATAGAAGACGAGACGTGTACAATTCTCCCAGACCGCAGAGATAGTCAAGATAACGGCATGTACAAACCAAGAACAATAATACCTAGTCTTTTCTTTGATGAAAGAAATTCCGGACTAGGATCGTGGAAAAAGTGGTTAGAGTTTAGTGGATAAAACGGTTGAGTTTATTGGATGATGAAGGAATGCTCTAGTACCATAGTCTGGATTTGATACAACACATCAACTTTAAAAAATATATTTTACTAGCTGGCCCGACCCGGCTTTGCACGGATAGACAAATCAAAGTTAAATGTATATTAACAAAAATATATATTATATCAATAAATATATTACACTATGTATTTCTTATGGGGATTTTTAGTAACTATGACCCCCCCAAAACCTCCCCTAAAATTTCGATTTGTTTTTTTAAACCCTTTCTTAGCGAGGACCTAGGGCCCTAGAGGAAGCTACATAATAAATTTCATTCCAATCCGTTCGGTGTTTTTTTTTAAGTAACTTTGACCCCCAAACCCCCCTAAAATTTCGCATTTTTTAAAACCCTTTCTTAGCGAGTACCTAGGGCCCTAGAGAAAACTACGTACCAAATTTCATTCCAATCCGTTTCGATGGTTTTTTGTAGTAACTTTGACCCCCCAAACCTCCCCTAAAATTTCGATTTTTTTAAAAAAAACTTTCTCAGTGAGCATCTATGGCCCTAGAGGAAGCCATAATTCGTTCCAATCCGTTTGGTAGGTTTTGAAAAATCGTGATTTAGTAACTTTGAGCCCCCCCCCCTAAAATTTCGAATTTTCGGAAACCCTTTCTTAGTGCGCGTCTAGAGCCTATAAAGAGTATTAGTGCTAAATTTCATGTTTGTAGGCCTCGTGGTTTTGGAGAAACTGTGATGAGTCAATGAGTCAATGGTAGTTGGCTTTTATAAATATAGATGAATCCATCCTTGGGCATAAGGGAGTTAATAATAGACTCTTTAATTTGTGTATATAGTTGCATTGTATTTATTCATTAGCTTAGTACGATAATTATAATGCATCAAATTAACTAAAATGCGGCAGTCGATCAAATACACCCAACAATAGATTGAAAAAAACTGGATACTTTTCTAAATATTCATAAAAAATCTAAAATGTATGGCCATCAGATACAACGAAATAATAAACTTTGTATTGTTGATAGCGCCTTTACTTGTGAAAGTCATAATAATAAATACACTGAAATAGGTACTGAAATAGGTCTCGATAATGGAGGAACTCCGAAACGCGTCGACAAACTTAAGTGAAAGTGTTACGTTAGGATTGGCAGAAAATTGTACTCAAACTTATATAATAAATACACCATCGATTATGCTTAAATCCTTAAATCTGCCTATCTCTAACTGTTGCAACAAAACTACGGGTTGACAAACTACACCACGAAGAGTGTAATAATAGAACAATAAATAAATCGAAACTAAACCACTTAAACAAGCACAAATGAATACACAACTCAAATGCAAACGCTTAATTTTAAGAATGTATTTTGTAATTCTATTATCGATGTAATCGACGTATCTTTGAATAGGGTGTAATTTCAAGTAGCTTAGACCTAGTTTATAAAATGATCGAATGTTAAAAATACTTAATTAGACTTTTGAAGAGGTACACCTAGTTTTAAAGCCAAGTGTAGTGTGAATATTATAGGCAACATTTAGAAGAACCTAAAGTGTTAAATATAAGCATATAGTATATACAGATTATAAAACAAACAACTGTATAACGAAATTATTGAAACTATATTTTTTTAATCAGTATATTTTAATACATTCGCAAACGATAGTACGATCTTTCTATTTTGGGTAAAGCAACAAAGGTATCGGTACAAAATACAAAGAGAGGACATTTTACTAAAAGCAGTAAATCTAAACTCACCCCTCAGCACATAGATTGTTTTATTTCCTCGTCCTTAAATCAATGAGACATAACTCTTACTTACAGAGGTAGGGTAGGATTCTAAACTTAAGAAAAGCTCTTATGTTTCTATCGACATAAGTTGAGGCTATTAACTGTTGTCCACTTAGAACTTTTAAGATTCACCAACAAATATTGTAGACACTATACATTTTCTTATAACAAATACTTTCTGCATAACATTTAGGTATGCCATTGAGATATTGTATGGTTTCAAGTACTAATTTCTAGTCGCTTATTAAAATCTTCTAAAATGAACGTATGTGTTTAATATTTGTATTTTAACAATGTTATGAATATCCAGACTTATCATTTGACGAAAAGAACAATTTTACTGTTTCAAACAATATTTTGTATTTGTTGAATTAAATACCTTTACTACACTTTGCCTGCTTCGATCAATGAGCAATGTGCAGCCTACAATAGCACTAAACTTTATTATAGAATGTAATTCTCTTGAAATGCATTGCGATCTAGCGGATGTTTATTGAACCTCTTATAGGGGCGTAACATACAATCTGCGTTAGCTAACTTCACCTGGCTTTGGAATAGCATTTAAATGTGTTGACAAATCTGAAATAGTTATAAAGGTTGTAAATAAAACATTTAAAATGAGTTGTATACAATTAGAAAAAGAAGATGGTTTAAATAATAGGTTTTATGTGATTTAAGAGCAATTCACTGTATCTGTTTACTATATTTTAATACATGTGCTTTAACTTTTGTCACAATTTATTTTGCACGCTATTTGTATTATTTAAAATTAATCAAATCACATAATTAATAGAAGCTAGGAACAATATTTCTCGATCAACCCTGCGATCACACATAACAGCGGAGTTATATAACGCGATACTGACAGTTGCAATCAGTTGTGTCGGGCAATGCCCACTCAAGTTTAACATGTCAATCCACTATTTCATTGCTATTAACTGGTTTCCAAATAATGCATATCCTTTCGTACATAAAATGCGTCACTAGGACAACAAGAGCAAACTTTATTCCTTATTTACGATAGGTATCTTATGTTGCTGATTAAAAATAAATCTGTATTTTAGGTTTTATATTTACAATTGTCTGTATACTGTTTTTGAAGACATTAATAAATTACTGTGTTTTTTAACATATTGTACATATTTATTCAAGCTGGCTTTAAGCATCATGTAACCAACAAGTAACGTTAAGGGTAATGGGGTTATACTAAAACCCATATAACTTAAGTTAGCGCAAAAGTATGAAATAAAATAAAAGAACATCAGTCCTAATCTTAAATGTGAAGAGTAATTTATTTTCACTAACGAGTTTTGGAAGGCTTTATCAAAATTCTATAGAACGTCTGGCAGGAAAACACGAATATACTTTTATGATTTATGAAAATGTATTTCCTGTGGAACTTTGTTCTCTTTACATCTTACTATTAAAATATAACTGTCTAATTCTAAAGGGCAACAAATTGTGTGGCATAAATAATTAGAAGGTGCTACCATTGTAGTCTCTTAGAAGCTGTAACAATATTTTAACTTTTTATTTTAAACTTCAACACCCATTTTATTATCACGTCATACTTTTTCCAGGATGAACCTATTAATAATTACCTTTTCTTAGATGCTGTCGTACAATCCTTGTTTTTGTCGTCAATTTTATAACATGACGGTCGTTTCAATCATTTTTGCAGTCATTATTAAATGTTTGCGGTTCGCGCACTCAGAACGTTGTTAAACATTAATTTAAACCACTACACGTAATTACATATGTATACAAAATACACTGCAATGTACACTGAACACATTTAAAATTTAACGTCGACGCGACGGTGTGGAAATCATCAGCACGTGCTACAGCAAGAGTGCGCGAACCGCAAACATTTGATAATGACTGAAAAAATAGTTGAAACGGTCAACATGTTATAAAATTGACGACGACAAAATCAAGGATTGTACGACAGCATCTAAGAAAAGGTAATTATTGTTTAAAACAATCCAGTTTAGGCTACCACAAACAAATATTGATGAACTTATTGTTATGATTTGTGACTTTCGATGAGTATTGTTTACTTTATTTTCAAACGAAGGAAGCACTTCGGTTAGCAAAATTTATTACCAGAAATTTTTAACTGAAATTTATAGCATGCACTCTATTTCGTAAAAAAGGTTTAAAATTTTATTTTTATGTTTGTAATTAATTTATATGTGGCTTTGTTTGCTTTGTATTCCGTCTCATCTTTTCCCCAAAATATTTACTTGTTTTGTATTCATGTTATTTTTTCATTTTATTAAGATCCTCGGAACAGATTTCTTTAAATTATTTTTGCTTGTACAGCATATAGCCCTAAAAACTTATCAAATTAATATCATAATTTCAGAAATATAAACTTTTCAGATTATAAATTAAAATATTCAAAACTATTTTCTTAAATTAAAAATGAAATATAATGTTTTCAATTATTTCATTGTTTTATTATTATTATTTTTTACAGTATTTCTACTAATTCAGAAAAACATGGCCATTCTAATACAAAATATAGGGAAGATATTTTTTATAGTTCAAAAAAAGGTTATTCCTACATACATGTTAACTTACAAGTATATGGCAAAGTATTGCAGTTGACAGTAATAATTACATGGAGTTTTAATCTCAGCACACGCTTAAAGAATAAATATTGTTCGACACCACCACTAACTACGCGTGTAAAAATTTAGTAAACAGGAATTGATGATTTATCCACAACTTATATGTAACGTATAAACTAGGCGAGATGGAATAAAAAAGGACGATAGCTTAAGGCTTCTGCACACAATTCGTTTCATCACGACATTCTGTTAACATATTTGTCTCAATGTTTGACAACTTTTTTCCCTCAAACATGACAAACACATTGTTGTCCACATTCATTGTATATACACTTTTGATACAGTAAATGGAATACTGTCTGTTTCATCTGTCTTTCTTTTATCGTGTCTGATGTCAAAATATCTATGAAAATGTTTAAACATAATTCATTTTAGTTTAGGAAATGTTTATTTCAAGCAACACAGAGCAGAGCATACCTCAATACCTGGATAGAATTTCATAAAAATAATGGTTTATGTCCTAGCATAAAAAGCACAGAAGAAAATGTACTCAATTAGATTTTACAAAATACATTTTATAAAACAATCACAACAAACATTTAAATATATTATATAAGAACAAATATAAAATGCCAAAATAACTCAACCAATAACCTTAATAATAACGTGCTGTTTATACATTTAGCTAGTTCTTTAAACTAAATTCATAATTTGACTTTACTTATGATCTTCCATCTTAGAATATATATTGGAACAGATGGCACAAGAACTAATTTATACTTTAGACAAGAAGACAAACCGTTGAATATTCAACAAGACTGGATCATCCAGCTGTCTAAGGAGTTAAGCATGCCCTACTTCAAGCCTTTAGGTCATTGGAAACTCTTCTTAGATATTTAAATAACTCGGAAAACTGTTGAGGCTTATAGATAGATCACTCATCAGTTGTGCGATTTGTTATGTGTTTGGCGAGTTATATTTTACATGTTTCGGTTTTATTGTTTTATACTTTATTACCAAACCCGTAAATCAAAGTCGAAAAAAGAAGTTACTATTTAGTAATTATTTACCGTTAAGGAATAAGGTCAAACATCAATTTGCAAAACTTAACAGACAGTCATTAAGATTTCCCTGATTTTTGGAGTCGATATTTATGACCTGTACGTTCCAGTATTTTACCATCAAATTATTTTCCCACAAATAAACCTACTAAACTTATATAGTACCATGGAATAGTCCTGAAGCCAATACACAAATTACGCTTCAAACATGAACAACTGTTTTTGGTAAATTTCATTTTTAAACTAGGAAAATATTATTACATAGCAAAAACATTCCTACAAAAATTACGGAACCTACTGCTTTTAATTATACATCGAGCACATATAGACTTTTCTCAACAGAATTCTCCAACTAATATTATAATATTACAATTTAGAGTCATTTTTTACACATCTATGTTTTTAATCTCTATATCATATCATTATTTTTCCATGAAAGCATACAGTCATATTATTAAAATATGATGCACTGGTTAAATTTCTTTTATACAAACCCTTAAAAGCCCTTGGCACACATAACCCTTTCTTTGTTCCCTTATACAGAATAACGAGAAGTCTGTCGTCAAAGCGGGTCTCTAACTAGAATGCAGATAATATTTTATAAAATGACTCTTACATTCAGGTCTCGTTTAATCTGAGTTCCATTATAAATATAATTTGCTTACTGCCATTCGCTCGATTGTTACCCGATACTTGCTTTAAATTATAAAGTCAGTTTATTTAAAATTGTTCATTTCCGTCACTTACTAAAATTATATCTCTATTATATAAAACATTCCTGTCATTCACGCAAAAACTCAAGGTCCACTTCGAATACGACAGGATCCAGCTCACTGCTACTCCCTCACTACATCCAAGTAACTCTATCCAAATGTTTCGGCAAATCCGTGGAAATACCAGAGTATAAGATAACCTTTTTGCATTTGTTTAACCACGAGTAAAGATGGGGAGTGATATTATTAAAATAATTTAATAAAACATAGTTTACAGTTTATTACATCAAATTTAGCTACCATAATGGCTTATACAACATTATAACAGTTTTTTAAACAGTTTCTGAAAACTTCCTGCACTATAATTCTCCAAATTATTAAGTTTAACCTAGAAGACAGTGTGACATTACTTGAAAATTATGCAAACAAGATTTTGGCCCAATTAAAAAATGTGTATTCATCAAGAAGATTCAATAAAAGACTGTTCATAAAAATGCATTTATACCTTTCTGGAACGTCAAAGAGCAAAACTACTTAAGTTTGAGACCAAATTAATTAAACGTTTGTACCTGTTAATAAAGAACGGGGAGTGGAATACTACGCAGACAAGTCAACTCCAGCTTTTAACATTTTTAAAGGGAATCAGAGCGGCCGAGAAATTAGAAGCGTCGTTCAGTCTGCAGCACTTCGTCCAGTACTTGCGCTAGGTACACATCTAGTTACTATAGCCCGTCTCAACTTAAGTTGAGGCAAGGAGGGTGGGTAATTAGGGTCGGTCTCAACCGTCATAAAACTAACCCTTATTAATGCCGCCTGAGTGAACCTGTAGGACACTCTAGTATAAAATTGCAATTCAGTATGTCTTAAGTCAAAATGAAAAAACAATATCATATTTCGTTTCATGATATTTTCCAGATAATTTTGATACCAAATTTGATTACATTTGGCCAACTACTACTATTATAACTACTGGCCAGCTGTACTAGCATTATAAACTTTCTTAGTTGAATTAACATTACTAATATGGTTTACAACAATAAAGCCACAAAAATGTACTAGAGAAGTTCATATTTAAATCTATACTAATATTATAAAGAGGTAAAGTTTGTTTTTTTGTTTGTATGTAGGGGGGGTAATCTCTGGCATTACTGAACCGATTGAAAAAATAGTTTTACTAATAAAAAGCTACACTATCCCTGAGTAACATAGGCCATAATTCATTTCGATAAAAACCTTTTTTTATTTCAATATTTGTAAATTTAGTCGGGAAAATTCTTAGGTTAGGCCTAGAATAATAAACCAACACATGTATTTACATTTATTACCATAGCAACCAATTGAAAAAAAAAACATAATATAGCTGTTTGCTCCAATTAACAGCTGATTTCAAAATTTGAAGCAATTATTTTTGTATTTCTAGCTTTTAGGTTATGGTTTTAAAGTGTAGACCTGAGCCTAGCTGGTTCTTTTAACAATTATTATAACTGCTGTTATCAAATATAAGAAATAATTTGATTTGAATATTTTTCATTATTTACCATCTTAGTTTTGAGGTTATTAATAATCCTACACCTTTATTATAAATAAAACATAACATATGTTTGTAGAAGGTTCCATTGGGGATTGACGTGCGGAGCACGCATTGGTCTCCCCTAGTATGTAATAAATAATCATTATTTGAGCAAAAAAACTCGATACTCTATCGTTATTTACCATAATACAAACAATTGTGTCTTTGAACCATGTTAATCGGCCGACTTCCCTGTCCGACATATTGAATCTGTTTCCCATAAGAGCAATGCTACAAAATAAGTAATTTTTTCTGATAATTCGTGGAATAAATTTTAAAATTTGGTTTCATTTTGAAGTACTGTCATATGCGGATGTTGATTGCTAAATACATTTTCAAAAATTGTTTTATTGTTTTCATAAAGGTATGATATAAGTAGTAAAAAATAGTAAACTTTTTTACTCAGTTGCAAAAAGAGATATTGCAGACCAAAACATTTAATGCGGCCTCTGGCAGTCTCAAGCCTGCAAAACGAGCTATTTAATAATTAAATAAGCTCCGAAACGTTTTAACTAATTAAAGAGAAAGTTTTAATTATCACATATGGTAATTATAGTATGTTATTACTATTTATTAGTATTATTATGTTGCGTTAATTAATGCAATATAACTAGTACCGCTTTATCATTAATAGGTCTAATAATAAATTTATTTTGTAATTTCTTGTATTGGGAAAAAAACAGTTAGAACACTTTAAGTCGGCCGATTAACATGGGACAAACACACAATTGTTTGTATTATGATAAATAACGATACAGTATCGAATTTTTTTGTCAAATAATGATTATTTATTACATTTTTAAATATGAACTTCTCTAGTACATTTGTGTGTCTTTATTGTTGTAAACCGTATTAGTAATGTTAATTCAACTAAGAAAGTTTATAATGCTAGTACAGCTCAAAGTTGGCCAAATGTAATCAAATTTGGTATCAAAATTATCTGGAAATATCACGAAACGAAATATGATATCGTTTTTTCATTTTTACTTAAGACATACTGAATTGCAATTTTATACTAGAGTGTCCTACAGGTTCACTCAGGCGGCATTAATAAGGGTCAGTTTTATGACGGTTGAGACCGACCCTAATTACCCACCCTGCTTGCCTCAACTTAAGTTGAGACGGGCTATAGCGATGGATTTACTTGTGCTACACTCTACTCGTCTTCATTTGTCTAACTGGCAATAAGTTAAACAATAAAAGTAATGGCACTTGAAAGTCACCTTACCAAGTGAAATATATCCGTTATATCACGAGTTCAAATTATATGTGCA
>JAGFPH010000918.1:95344-152237 GCA_018207615.1 Philaenus spumarius | reverse complement strand
GGGGGTGTAACACTACCAACACTAGATATTTATGTTTATATTACTTTAAACAAAACGTTCTAAATGAAGTTTAAATGTGCGCAGACGCAGTCCCTAGTTATTGTACTCAAAGCAACTTTAAACTTCCACTTCAGCCATAACTAACAAGAAAGGAAATGTATTTTATGATAATTGCTTTGTACAAGATGAAACATAGCAATCGCCAGCTGTAGTCAGAGTACTTGTTGCACACTACAGTGGAAATGACGCTGTTTTCCTCATTTCTCTTGTCGGAGCAGAACGGGGAAATTGGTACTTGAATAGTGCTGCAACCTACATGCATTAACCGGGACAAGCACAGCGTGAAATTGTAAATCGATAAAAAATCAACTTCGTATTCAAATTTATCTTTCGTTCTATTCGTTGAAAACATTTTACAAATAAAACAATAACCAGCCGAAAAACCTTTATGGTTATTATTTCATGATAATTAAGGGTTATTCCAAAAATGGAACCAAATTACTAAAAATCTATTAAACCAAACATAGTTTCTAAATTATCAAAACATTAAAAAACACATTTCGAATTGATTATGTAAGGCACAATTTAACAAATAAAATTCTGTATTGTAGAAAAAAAAAAATCTTTTTCAGTACCCGCCATATCCCTAATTAAAAAATAGTACCATAGTATTAAAATTCGTCACGTGACCTATTTTGTTATTGTTTAATGCGCATCGGGACTTGGTTTAGAAACTATAAACTATCTCATCATTAGAAACTATATCACAAACTTATTTTAAGGTCATCAAAGTATTAAAAATAAACACACAACCACAATAATATAGCCTCTGTTTTTACACGCACACAAAAGCTGTATTCCCCATGAGCGTCTAGAATTCCCAATGCTATGCTCTGAAGTGTTCGATTCCAACTTTATTTTAAAGTTGTTGTTTTGTTTACTTTAAACTTAAAATTTCGATTTCTTCTTCAGCGTTCATTATTGTCCCTTTATTGCAAATTGCATTTGGTTTAAAGTTTCAAATTGCACATAAGTGTGATTTTCACTAATTATGTGTTCATCAACGTTCATAATGTGTTTCCAAAACCTTCATCATAATTTAACTTGTTACTAGAAACCGTCTGTTTAAGTAGGTATTCTTTTAAACGCACTTTGCCAGCTCGCCCTGTTTGGCCTAAGAAAATTTGACACAATATTAGTTCATTTTGTACCAATCTTACGAAGGATTAAATGGGGAACGGAAGCAATACTGGGCCACATAGATTGGTACTGTTCAAAACTTACCTTTAAAATTTAAATGTCACCAAAGGTATGAATGTTTCAGCTGTTTACTCACAAAGTATAAGGTACCTAAAGGTTAACTAAATAAACCATAGAACTAGAATGCATTTTTGGTTTATTAATAAAAGTTAAGTTACATTTTATGCGCCCTTAGATAAAGTTTAGATAAATTATACGCCCTTAATACAAAAAATTAGATTAAAAAAAGGAAATACATATATATTTATTTAAATTTGAAATCCCCTCCCCAAAAATCAAAAATCAAAACCCTCCCCTTTAATAAAGATTACAGATGTAATACAAAAGGTTAGACAAAATTACAAAATAACATGACATACCATGGATTTGATTAGGAAAATAACAAACATATGTCGTTGGCCAACTGTAAAGCTAAAAGTAAATAAAATAAATATAAATAAATGATTATGAGACGTCTCTCTATATATATATATAAAAACGAGAATTTTATATATAAGATATAAGAATTTCTAGTGTGTACAGCCCTGAGGGGCTATGGTCCGAAATATTGCTATAGCTGCACCGCCCAATTATTAAATACAAACATATCCTATATAGTATTCATACACAAAATTACTTTTTCAAAATACAGCCTGTTTAATATTTAACACAAAAATCAACTGCAGATCATTGATATTTCAAATTAATCTCTGTCTATAACTAGAACACTGTAGATACAAGAATTTTATTTTATTTAAAGTCCTGTTGAAAGGTAGGCCTTTTCAGTAAGGCGTAGCTGTGGTGTAGCTTATGGCATTGTATGGGTTAATTATCCCCTGAAGTTGAACCAGTGTAACTGCATAACACAAATAACAATCCCTTTTTAGAAAACTTGCAGCTAATTAAATAAGCATAAATCAGATAGTTCTTTTTGAGTTAGCTGTTCTAAAATTTGTAGCACAAGGTGACAAATTGCTACTTAAAGATTGTAAGAGTTAATACAACATGTATCATGTTGCATAAGAATGTTTCTACATGTTAACCAAACCACATGGCAACATAAAAATGTTCTTGTTTAGTTACATAAAATATATATCAGAAATATTATGCCTATAGCTCTTTAAAAGTTTTCAATATTCTGGTTATACTCCAGAAAACTACACAGTTACAGTTAATTAATACAGAACTGTTTAGGCTAGTTTTTTGTTTGAAATAGGTTAAGACTTTAGTAATACACAACATAGCATCAGCTTTAAAGTTTTTGTAGGCTGTAAGATTAGCATTTTAAAATTAGGCTGTAGTAAAAAATGAAATACATAGGTCTTTTATTAAATCAAACAAAATGAGTTTGAAAAGTTATTCATAAGCCAACGGTGGAACTAACCTTATTGAATTTTACAAGTGAACATTTCATAATTATCAAGGTAAAGCTAAAACATTCTTACCTGGTATTCACAAAATAAAGGCTTATAACAAAGGCATGTCAAATAGCCTTGCGCATAACTCGCGACTAAAAAAATATAAGGAATTAATCCACAACATAATTTAACTATATCAGCGACATAACAAAAGTGGACTTTCCTGTAGTGGAAGCGATGGCGGACTCTGTTCTCGAATGTTCTAAAACGAAGCAAGGTTAACGGTCTAGAGAACAGCTGTCGTATAACTTGATAAGGAAAGGTACTAAAGCCGGATACCGTACGGAGTCGGTTCCTAGCGGAGAAAGGAGAAACTACTTGGAAAGGTCGGTAAGGGTAAAAGATAGAAAGGTTGTAAACTGTCGGAAAATAGTATTTATTAAAGGAAAAAAAATATAGGTGGCGCGAAAGTCTAAAAACGTCACAATTTTTATTTTGGTTTTTCGGTGTTTCGTATTTTTTAACTCATTCAGAAGACAATTTATTGTTCTAATAAATTCTGAAATTGTAAAGACAACTTTGAGAAGAATGCTGCCATATTTTGTTCAAACGAAGGCACTTTTGGATTTTTTCTGTCGGAGGAGTTTTGAATTTACTTGTGTGTTCAATGAGCATTTCGTCAGTTGTAGAGAATGAATAGTTTTATTTGGCTATGTGTTAAATTCTTCCTCGTCGGAATTGGTGGTATTAATTATTATATACTGGCATAGTTTAAGAATGTGGATGGTGGGAATCAGAAAGTGTTGTCAATAGGTTGTAGTAGGTAGTTTGTTGTAAAACTCATCATTCATTGTAAAACTCATCGGTTTTAACGAAAACAAATGACGAAACATTATTCAAATTACATAGACTAAATTGTTTACACACCAATAAAAGTTTCATCCAAATTGGATAAGAGTGTTTTGAGATAAATCGTAATGAGCAAACGAACACTCACAAAAATTATTTTCTCTCTATATAGGATACCCAAAATAATAAATGTTAATTTTATAAATAATTGCTGCTAGTAAAATGATGACATCGTCGTGGAATTTTATTTTATTTATCGGTTGTGTTTGTTGTAAAGTAGTATTTCAGCAAGAGTTGACACAAAACGAACTTCATGTTGTGGTTGCTTGTTCTAATTGTTTAGTGAGCTATATTACTCTTGTCAAACAATACGCTAGGCTGAATCCAGACATATCCATTGGTCGCATTATGACTCTATTTGTGTATTTACAATGTTATGTCATGTTATTGTAAATAGTTTATTCTCAATGACTTCACATTTGTTCAGCAGCTATTGT
Organism: Philaenus spumarius; assembly: GCA_018207615.1. NCBI lineage: Eukaryota > Metazoa > Arthropoda > Insecta > Hemiptera > Aphrophoridae > Philaenus > Philaenus spumarius. The sequence continues at coordinate 148,294 of JAGFPH010000918.1, read as the reverse complement.
TTATTTACATATGCTCTCTTCCATAAAGACCGTTAGTGTTTTGAAAATTTCCTCAGCACACAAAGACTGTGTGTGAAGGGCTGCAACGAGAAGTTACGGGTGTAAAAGAGAAGAGTCTGCATAGTTTTAACGAGCCCGTATGCAAAAGTAAATGCAGTGCATGCAATTTCAATACACATGAACCGAAATAATTTTACTTTAGAAAAAAACGGGTCTGTCAGTGGAACGGGTGAGAGAAATGTAAACTTATATATATATAGTTGTACACAAACATTACATTTGTGGTTTGTTAGACCTTCGCCAATTACCAATTTACTGCACCAAAAATTATTATTTTCAAAAATCTTTCTGAATGATTAAATAATTATTTGTTATAAAATATATTACGCTACGTTTCCAAATGATTTACAACTTAATATTAATACTTGGTAGGAATATATCGAATAATCAGCCTAAATTCTAAAGGTTACTTCGTTGAATTAAATTAGTTATAGTTATAGGTTGGTAAAAATCAAATAAATGTAATTTCTGCAAACGAAGTATATTTAGCTAATTACTCAATTAACTCAGTAGGACCTAAGGCATAAAAAGTATTAGTTTAAGTTACAGTTAATTTTTTAAACAGTGCACGTACGTATATACTTACTTATTATACGGAAGAGAAGATTATCGAGTTTACCCGAACATAAATCGGAATTAGACGAAAAACATTTTACGACGAGACGTTTAGCTCATTTAATCCCTACGATTCCCTTTCTCTCTCTGTGTCTGCACGTCCTGAATTTACCCGAGAGTGAATCTTAATTATCCGAACAAGCATTATACGGCACAAACTTCCTAGCGGCATCAACGTTACAAGGCGAGGCGTTCCGCGCGTCATCAGAGTATTTGCTTCAAAAATACGTATTTTAAGGCTGTGGAATAACAGGGCGAAACATTTGTATAGGTTATGGTGATGGATGCTCAATTTTAAAATCAGCTATTATTCGGAACTGTGATATTATTTGTGTGTTAAATAAAATCAATATACAACGTTTCGGGCATTTGAATCAATTCCTGTTATCAAGCGACTAAAACTGTAGGAACACACAGACGTCCTGTATTCTGACTTGGTCTGTCAACACGTATTTGCTTTAACTTATGTGCAATTTTGCTTTATTTTTAGTGTGCGTTCTGTATTTATGTTTCTGACAGTCTACGTTCTGTGATGCACGACGTTTGTTATTTAAGGTTATTGATATTGTTTTAGTTTAATTTAATTATTATACTTTCTTTCACACAGTCCTAGAATTGTAGGCTTATGAACCTATAGTTCTAGTAGCTTGACAAGGATATTGATTCATATACCCGAAACTACGTGAATTGTTTAAAAACAGTTGGCGGCTAAATGTGCAAACAACCACTAATAACAAAATTTCAATGCGTCTATCCTGTCTTAGACCGATAAATGTCGTGGTCGTGTAAACGGTAATCGGCTGTCGTGATATTTGTGTACAAACTGGCGAAGGAAGGGGGTGAAGGGACTAATGGCGGCGTACATATCTAGCCGGCACGTGTCGTTTGCAGTTTCTAGGATACTTTCCTGGTTTTGTTGTTCTTGAGTTAAACAATTTTTTTTTTAAATCTCAGCCACTGGGTACTGCCAACAGAAGTGAAAACTTAAAACTATGAGATAACGGTGTTTTTTATTTCAAATTGATTGTAGTATTAAAATTGATTAATTTATAAATTAAAATCGTTACATTTGTCTGGTTTTCAGATTTTTAAAGTGTTTATATATTCATCACAATATATGTTTGATGGATTGCGCAAGCCCAGTACAAAAATATAATAACTTATAACTGTTTTTGTTGTTCTTCCTTATGGACTGGTTGTAATATACTTATAATTAAATAAATACCTTATTTATACAACTGCTCGCAGTCCAGTAAATGTTGTTATTAATCGGTAACGACCGTTTCACCTATTTTATTCAGACATTGTCAAACCGAAACTTGTTAGGTTATAGCAATTAATTTAAATGCTCGTCAACTTTAAAATTACACAAATCACACAACACAACACATTAACATTCATCACAACACTTTGAAACACAAAACTACATTTAAAATATATCGCAATGTTAATACTTTCATGTAAGATGGACACACGTGTTCACTTGTTCATTGCTTATTCAGTCAATGTGTTGTGTTGTGTGTTTTGTGTAATTTTAAAGTTGACGAGCATTTAAATTAAATGCTATAACCTAACAAGTTTCGGTTTGACAATGCCTGAATAAAATAAGCGAAACGGTCGTCACCGATTAATAAACAGCGTTTACTGGACTACGAGCAGTTGTATAAATAAGGTATTTATTTAATAATTATAATTATAATAACTTAATTGACATAATAATTAATCATTAATCAAGATAGTCAAAATATATACATCCCCGCCCCCTCCTTAGAATTTTTAAATCAGAATAACGGTTCATGAGTTATTAACGAGTTGGAACATTGTAAATGGATTTTTAACATAAAAACTGTTGTTGACTTCAAAAGATCACAAGACTTGTAATTATTATTTTGTATTATTCAAATTACAGTATATTATAGACAATTTAATGACGAATCCGATTCTTTTAACATGTTTAAAGTTAAACAAATGGTTAATGAGTTATTAAAGTTTTTATTTTGAAGTAAGATAGTAAAGTTCAACCCTGCTGCGTTGTGCCCAGAGAAGACAGTATAACTCTGTCCTCACTGGTTGTGCCTACAAAATAGGCTAGAATTATAAAATTAATGGCCTATGACCTTAAATATTGTCGTAGAGTTTAAATTTGTTTAAATTATTGTGTATGTAATAAACTTCAAACGAATAGGACGAATATTTTTATTTAAACAAATTTTTTAATAAAAAATATTTATTGATAATTATTATGCGTTCATAAAGTTTCTGGTTAATTTAGTTTAAAATTATCGTAGATGTATATTTTTTTATATTACTTTATATGGTTTATTTTGTTTATGCATATTTTTAATTTCATACAAATCAGATGTTTATGTTTAGAGAAAATGTATTTTTGTCGAAAACAAGTTCATCAAGAATTACGCTAGTCTTTAACGAAATTGTATTAGATAAAATCAATTTTCTTTAAAAATGATCATCCGATTTGTATGAAATTTTAAATATACATAAACAATATAAATATTATATAATTGTCTACAAATCACAACGGATAGCATGGAGAGAGAATCAGCGATAACTCAGTGTACTGTACACATATACAGTCTGTATACAATGTATATTATTGAATCGAGGTCTGAACGAGCTCGGCTCGACTAGATGTCGGTTACCCGACAGCCGAGTAAGTGTGAAAAGATCCATTTTTGTGACGGCGTCGGCTCCATGTCGGATAGATGTCGGTTATCGGACTGCCGGGTAGTTGTGAAACAGGCCTTACCATTCTTTAATTGCATTTCAAAGATAAACTGTTGCAATTTGAAGGAAGACGTTTATGAATATATAAACTGTAATTTGTAACTTACAAAAATGGTATTCTGACAATATTTCTTTAAAATGTTTGCTTATAAACAGAACGAAAAACATAATTTTCCGTTAAATTATTATGAGTTGGAAATCATAGGGACAACTTTTGTTACCTAATGGTCATACATAGCAAATTTCTGAAAAATTACTTTTGTATTACATTAGTGCTTGCAAGCAATCTGCTAGATGGGCTCGAGCGTCTTACTAAAGCACTGGAGCACGTCCAGCCTTCTGAATGTTGACTTCGCTCCCTGATTTCAACGCAAACTTTTAAACCTTAACTATTCTCATGGATATTCTGATACAAAAGTATTCGCGTTGAACCTGATCATATTTAAAGGATATTGAAAGTGTGTTTCATGTATTTTTATTGCATTATCTTCATAATAAAAGATTTGATTATTGTTGTTAATATGGGTCATGTTAGAAATATGATGTTTTAATGTTGTAATTAACTTGATTCTTGTTGTGTCGCTCAGAAAAAAAACAATAGACGGAACCTTAATGTAAATTCTTTAGTCATAGTACATTTAATTTTCACAAATTAAATCTTGGAATAATTCTGGAGTGATTGGAAAAGGTTTTATTTTGTAAGTACGCAAAGCCAAGAAAAACAGATAATACAAAAAGTATACGCAGACTGACACAAATAACATAAAATGTAAGCAAACAAATTACACCCCTAAATAGTGCATTCCCAAAAATATTATACACAATTCCAATGGATCTGCGTTCTTAAACAAACAGTTTATTTGCGAAGTTTAGAAAGTAAAACTCGTTATTTTGTACGATGGGTAAAAATAACGAATATTTATTGTAATTAGATTGTACTTTCCTACTTAAGCATTTTTCCCAAAGCAAATATAGGTACCTTAATCAGTTTAATGAACTTCAAGTATTAAATTCCATCACAATACGTAATTCTAGATGAGTCTCTGTGTGATTCTCACGCCTACCCCCTTTCTACCTTCACACAAATAGAGGCTAAATATAGTTTCCTAAATAAAATTTTTAAGTTAAAGATATAACAGAAGTTGTAGTAATGTTTAAAAAGAACCAGATTTATTTAAGACTCATAAACAAAATCATACTTTAAAAATTAGGATTACACGTTTTACTTATAAAATCAGTTGTTAAGGGAAATATCTTCATGGAATTTACAAGTATTTATAGAGAATCAGCTTAATATCATTACAACACTGAACATTTTTATAATCAGCTGATCTACTTATATTAAATGGATAAATGGCATTTAAACTAAAATTTGCTTTTGTGCCTGTTGTAAATTTCATTATTTCCAACTTGAGCCCATACCAATAAATTTATTTATAATACTTGTCCAGTGTCCGCACATCTTTCACGTAATTTTATTTACAGGTTTAAATTGTATGTCTGGGTTTTGAAACTTTCAAATGCCAACAATAGTGGTTTGAAACAAAAAACCACAGATACAGGATATTTTAACACAGATGTTCAACTGGAATAATAAAAGTACACCGCGTTGGAATCAAAACCATCTAGCATTGCCAAGTTGAACGGCTACTTCAAAGGGTTACGAAAGTGCTGACTGTTAATGTGATTAGTATGACTTGGGTTATATTGGTATATGAACGTTTTCTGTGGTAACAGTATAAACCAGCTGGATAAAAACTAATATACCTCATTAGCCATTCCGCACCCACTTGTAATAATGTTTTCATATAACAGCTGTTTTAACTTATTCTACAAAAAACAAAAATGATACGTTCAATAGATTTTTCTTGTTCAAAATTAATACCCAAAATTATAATGATATTCAAATAAATAAATAATTATAAAAGATAGAACTTAATTATTTTTTTTAACCCTGAAATTTTAAAACGCTTCAACAGGAAATCATTTAACAACCAGCACTTGAATTATTAGACACTCTCTCTCCTTTTCATTAGACGACAGGATATATGAGTTACCTTGTGAAGTTTAAATGAAAATTATTGTCAAAGTAAAGCATGTGAGACTCTTAACGTTGATCAAAGGTAGAATATCGTAATTAGCTTTAAATAATTCATCGCTAAACGCTGTCAGATTATAAATTTTCAGATTTGATTACAATCTATTCGTTGAATACAAAGGGTTATTAGTTCACCTGATTGACTTTATTTGCACCAAAGGAAATTATCCTTGAAAAGAATGTAAGTAATTTTGTGCTATTTGCTCATTCTATAATAGTTTTGTGTTTTACGGGCTGCCTAACTTGGCTTCAAAGCTAGAATGCGCCTACCTGGTATAGAAAAAATTGGATGTTTTTTTTAAACAACTCAATTAATATATAAAGAAAAAATAAATAAAAACAAAATGTTTTATATTATCTCATTAAATACAAACTTCTTCAAATCAGCTTATTGTAAGTATTATGTGTAGAATGTTTACGACCTCAAAAATAATAATAATAGTTGCTAATATTTCTATCACAAAAAACTTAATGGATCTTTAGCGATTATTTACTAATTGATTATTAAGAAATCTGCCATGTTTTGTGTGAAAAATAAAATATACAACGTTTCAAATGTGTAAGTGTTAACTTATGTTATTAAGAAGTGTAACCCACAAATTAAGTCCTACAGACTAAACAGCAAAGGTAGGTTTAGAAACGTTAGCCTATGTTAAGTAGTCATCCTCAAAATGTTGCGGAAACCAGGCATAGATTATATTATACTGGATGTAGAAAATGTCTGGAAATAACCACATATATCTCGAACAACAAAAGATGGAAATGCTGAAGTTTATAAATCTGATAAAAGCAGTACAATTTAATAAGCCACCATATGGGTTTGCCACATCATTTTAAGGGTTTGTCGATCTAGAAACCAGTCAATAAAAATTACCGTTTTTATATGAATCAGATTTAAAATTTGAAATTATTGAAAGACTCTAGCTTCTTGGAGGAAGGAGATAAACAACGATTAACATTTTAAAGGTTATCGAAACGACCGGTTTTTTTCTCAAATCACACCGTTAAAATATTGAATGGCAGCACGTCTATTTCGTTATCTCTCGAAGCAACCTTTAAAAATATAGGCTAGTCCTTTTAAATCCGTACTTTATTGAAAATGATTTTATATAACAGCCATATTCAAATAGAGCAGTTAAAAAAAAAGAACTTCCCAAATTTAAAGTTTGTTGTAAAACATAGTTTCCAATCTTTCAAATATCATCAGACTAAAAGGCTAATCTATTAAAAAAATAATAATAACGGAACTACTTGATCATCCTGATAAAGTAATCAGTGGATAACAGAGGTGAAGTATATATTACGACTAGAATGCTCCCGTAAAAAATCACAGGCAGATTAATTAGACACACATCAGAAATAGTATATAAATTAAAAAAATAATATTTAAAAACAACTCATTTTATCTAGACCTACCTATGCTGACGGGGATGTTTAACTCGGTAAATGTGTACAATTATAAGGATTATAAAACTGTAGGCTATTTGTTAAAATTTTGTATTTATATTCATTATTATATATATCTAAATAAAAATAAAAATATTATCTTTTAGTTGCTTTCTAACTACATATTGATATACCAAATGATTTAGAAGTTATTAATATTAAAATGAAGTAATTAATAATAGAATATGTTTATATGTTTTACAAAGATGTACGAATGTTTCAGAATACAAACGAATGGGTATCTGTTCTTGAAACTTGTATAAATGAATATATTGATGGTAAAATATTTTATTTATATTCATTTTATAACCTCAAAGCAAATTTTATAACGTATAATAACCTACATTAGTTCTTTAACTCGTATTTTAAGAAAATCAACTTCACAAGACATATTGTTTGAAGTTGTAAACATAAGTTGTAAATCAGCTGTTATATAATATTCTTACTCACGTACGTACGTACAAGGACGTACACTTGCTTTTATAGAAGTTGATAGAAGTAGGGTTAGGTAAAAATATATAGATAACACTAGTACAACCAAAATGTCTCGCACCATTCTTACCAAATAGGATGCCATTTAAACAAACTGCTCTTTCAATTTCTGATATGACAATTTCAGCAGAATATTTAAAATTACTTGAGCAAACAATAAAAATAGCTCTGCACCTCTGCTTAATATTTGTTAAATTATCTGACTGTGTTATTCAAAATCGTATTATTTAATTTTAACATTTACTACAAACTTTTGAGTCAATTGTAATCGGTTGAAACGATTGTAATATCTTGCACACCATTACACTTAGTGTATTGTGTACCATATTAAAGTGCAAACAGTAACTAACACTTCTTGTTTAGTTTAACAGAGTGACGCAATATTTCCTCATTTCTTTGTAACACGACGCGGTGAGAAGATTGGATTGGCTCTCACATAATGGTGCTTATCTCTTCTATATAGTATAGTGCTGCAACCTATCGAGATAAACTCAAATTAACTGCGGCAAAATACAGCGTATGTATTACGGTATCTTTGTAAACTTTAGTGAGTACAGGATATGTATTTAATGTTAAATTTTGTTTATACATATAGAAAACTTCAACTTCAAATAGACGCACGAGGTGATTTACACAGTTTATTTTAAAATATTTTTTTGAAATTATTATTTTTGAGTAACAAAAACAATTACCCTAATGTTTAAAAACTTTTTCCATGGCCTCTTGGTAATGATATAGTTTAAAGTGAATAGTTTCTAGTCATTTTCGTGTGCAACCCTGCAGCTTGGTATACATTTTCTTATGTATATTACATAAAAGACCAAACATTTTCAGTTTAACAAACCATTTTGTTTGTAATTTGGATTATACGGAATTTGGTATGATAAATTAGACGAATGATAACATAAATAAATGATAACATATTAGGTTTATTAAACAAATATGGAAGATATAGTACAGAAAACATTTATTACTATAAAAGTAATAAAATTTAAATATATCAATGAATAAGTTAAACTATTTTGCTTTCTGAATAAAAAGGGGTTATAACTTTGATGTTGGATACTAATAGTAATAAAATAATAATTTATAAAAATAAATTTCCTTAACTTTCGACTGAATCCAGAAAGTCCCGTCAACTGTTCTGTCCCCTATCAAAATACGAGACAGTATACGAGTATACAAGTATTTATTAATTTTTGTATTACATAAAATACCGTCGGAAATGCTGCTAAAATAATAAATATGCTACATCACAATACAAGCAAAATACCACACACATTTTTTTATTATTTAGATACATGCGCGGAGTAGGCCTATAATTCACCCCAATAAACATTTTACGGTACTCACTCATGCCCGGCACAACGGATATTGTTTACGCTGTATACGTAAAAACTACAGCAAAAATTTCGAGAAAAAAATTGAGTTGGTGGTACTTTACTTGATCACTTTAGCGAATCCAACAGAAATATGACAAACCCACTACTACAAAGGGTGGATAAGAAGTATAACTCAGCTTCTAACAAAGATTTAAAAAATGTTTGATTTTAGATTTGAAAAGAATGTCTGTTAGGTATAAATTTTTTTTATAAGCATTTTTCAAATATGGCGACCAACTTTAAACGTTTTAATTTTAAATTACGTTTCCAGATTTTTGTATTTCTTGCGTATTTTTGATAAATTCAACCATTTTCGTGTAAATTTGTAAAACCATTTTAGATTTTTGGAAAAACTCTAACTTGTTTAAAAAAAAAAAATGCTTTGAATTACATGTTTGTCATGTCACATCATAAAATGTACAACTCTATATGTAAAAATGAATGCTTGTTTCTTTGCTTCTTTGTTTATTTGTCGTCTATTAGACTGACTTCGCTAACAATTTCACACTTTATCCATATCATTGCCAGGAGTGTTTATACGTTACAATTACTGTACTATCGTCTAAGGGGTTGAAATGAGGTTGCTACCCCTATACAATAAATCTAAATATTAAACTAACGTTCTACAAGTTATAAAGCTTAAATGATGTAATATGATGTTTAAGGGATGTACAGTACTAAACTATTTGCAATTTAATTGCTTAAGTCAAAGGGATGAAATGAAATAACTAACCTTAAAATTAATTAGTAATCCACTTATATTTTTCTACATTCTCAAAAACTACTCAACTAATTTCACTCAAATTTCATAATTTACACATAATTAATTATTACTACCAGGATTTTTAGAGAAATATGAAGAAATATATTTAAATGGTGTTGCTACTCCTACACAATAAAAATAATTTGCACTAAATTCCTCCAAACTATACAGCTAACATTATTTAATATTATTCTTAATTGATATAAAAAAAAAACATTTGAAATTCAATTACTTAAATACCTTAAATACCAATTAAATCAAGCAATAGCGAAGCATTGCCGGGTCTACTAGTACTTAATCAAAACAACCGATTTCAGATTGTCGACAAGAAACTAAAAAATGAATTAAATTTAAATTTAATTTTCTTGTAAAAATATAAACATTTTATTTGTGTCTTTATAAAATATATAATTTCATGTATTGGAAAAATGTCTGATGTAACAACAATTTTTAAGTCACCAAGTGAAACAAACTACACTACCCTTTAAAATTAGACGTCCACATATTTTATCTTTGTTACAAGCCCAGAAATCTACCCGTGTCCAGCCTTTCTATCCACTCTGTATATAAAATAATACCAAAGCTACTACTTATAAGATATGAGTAGTGCAATAACAAAATCACTAACAAGATAATATTCCATCTTTATTAAACCTCACATTTAAGTATAACTTGTAAGTTTGTGCTCACAGTCTTATTCGGTTACTCGGGTGCATTGCTTACTAAACTACAAAGTCTGATGATGAAGGGCGACATAGAAGTAGAGCGACAATACACATACTCCATCTCTCTACATGGCTGCCTTGACTTCAGCGTAACCCTAGAGTAATGGACGCGGCGGCCTAAATATGTCAGGAACAGGATGTCACAATATAATCCAATATTTTCTTTATCTATATTACGATGTAGTTTACTGAAACAAAGGTATCGTTCAGATAGATATGTCGTTCTGTGAACTTTGCACAGTCACCACTGAAATCATTACTGATTCTGTCAACATTTACTATTCATAATGGCAACAAATTCTGATATTTTAGATAAAGGGGATAACCAACCTCTAGCCCGCCAAAGCTTGTGATAACAAAAACTAAACATCACAAAACGTGTAGAATTTTTTCTAAAACAAAAAAGCTAAATCGGCTCGCTACACTCATAAACGTGTCTTCATTAATTGTTTTTAACTTTACAATTTTAACTAAATTATAGCAATAAATGATGAGCTAGAGCCTTTCAAAAATTGAAAATCCAAATTTCTATTCCAATTTACATGAAAACGAACTGTAAAAAAAAGCTAAAAGTCTTATAAAATTATGAATGTAATCAGAAAAAGTAATAAGCCTACGTAAAACAAAATAGGGGTTTCCATTAGGAATGTTTAATTAGGCCGCAATATTGGAAAAAAGGTCGATGTTATCAAAATTTTAAAACAGTAAAGTTATACAAAATAGTCTTTCATTAAAAATAAGAATTCAAATATTTATCTACCTTTGTTAGAAATTTAGACGTTTCCAGACGTTGCACCCACCCTGGGCAGTAAGTGCACAGTTTTCATTTAATTTTAATTGCAGTTATTTATTATGCGACTATACAAAACTCAAATGTATAAAGCTCAGAATTTCCGGCGCTAGAGACAAACTCACATGTGACAAGTTTTTTCACAAAACGCCTCAAGGTTGACAAGTTATTGTGTGAATTAATTATTATAATAATTTACGACAAATATAAACTTTCCCTGACATTTGTCGATGTAAAAGCCCACTTTAATGTATTACTCATATTACATTATATATTGTACTATATAATTGTAATTGTACATATTACAACTATATGTATATTAGTTGACTAAAACTTACTTTTTACAAAAAGTTATGAACCAAAATTTTTGTAGCTATGTACTAAATGTAAAGTTAAATTTTATAAATGGAGTTATTTAAACGAGTGTACATTTAAAAACTGTCTACATTTAATACTGAACATCTGTACAATTTACATAGAATCCGCTACTGTCATGTTTACTGATAGACGGAGGAACAAGGCCCGGTAAACTGTGAATCATATTTCCACTACTAAAAACTTCAAAATGTGTAATGAATACTTATATTGTATTATGATTCATGATGGTATATTGAAGAGGATAATGTTAAATTAGTAAAGAAATAAAAATACATAATTATATACCAAGTATCCGGTTATTTTTACCTCGTACATTCGTGAAAGTACATGATGGGTTCCAACAGTAATGTATTTACAGGCTTTTTACAAGAATTTTTTACAAGAGTTCTTCTGTAATATATAGTACTATTGTTTATATAGCACCACTGTTTATTTTATAAATTTCAGCTGTAATATTTTCATAAATAGAAGGAAATATGGTTTTTGAGGGGAAACATATGGGTGTCCCTAAACACCGTAGAGGGCTATACAGGATTGTATTGTATTCATTGAAATAAATCAAAAATGTTCAGTAATTTTTTTCGAATTCCGTTTAGTTTAGTCGCCATTTTGCATGTTAAGTGTATTAAGTATTAAGTGTACCAAACACAAAGAGTTTATTTTTATAATTTTCAAAATGGCGGCCGCTACAAATTTTTAAGATGGAATATCTTGAAAACCGTTAACTTTACAAAAAATGTACAAGAGACAAAATATTTTTATTTTTTAACGATAGACAAAATTATTATTTTTTTCGTTTCTGTAGGTCAAAGGATAACCGATTTATATACAAAAAACTAAAAACGTAATTTCTTGGTAATTGTCTACAACAACAAAAATTTGCCTAAAACCATCGTTTTTTTTTAATTCTAATAGTTTTAATAAATAAGATAAAATCCATTGCTCTGAAATGCATTAAAAATTCAAATGTGACTCAACCATTTCAAAGTGGTGGCTGATAACACGCTTCAATAATGGTAAAACACGTATCAAACGCTAAAATTTTATAAAAATATCAACAAAAGTAACTGCACCAACTGCAGTTTTGTATTTTCAGTAGCAATTTTCTATTTATCGGTTGGCAAATATAGTAATTACGATTACTTAGAATTTAAGATTGATATTAATCATAATAAAAATCAATAGATTTGTACATTAAAACATTATTCAAACAATAGAACAGGAGTAGAAACCTTTGACATTAAATTAAATGTTCGATGTGACTTCCATTAGCGACAACGCACTCTTCTTGTACTCGTTATCACTCCAGGGATATGACTCTCATCCTTCAACACCCATCTTCAATCCGCTCTCTCAGCTGTGCAATGTTGTCTACTGGCCTTGAATACACAATGGATTTCAAATGACTCCTTAACTCTGGTGATCTCGCAGGCCAAGCTATGGGACCACCACAACCTATCCACTGATTCCTGTGTCTAAGTAACTTCGTACATCCAAGCTGAAGTGAGGGGGTTGCCATGCGTTGTCTGGTAACTAGGGGCACATCTTCCATGTAATTGTAAGGCGTGTTGAAGAAAGTGTAAATATTGATAGTTAGGCCTAGTGGGCCTACTTTATTTGTCAACCGATTCCAATAAATAGAAAATTGCTGCTGAAAATACAAAACTGCAGTTTTTGCAGTTACTTTTGTTGCTATTTTTATAAAATTTTAGTATTTAATACGTTTTTTAGCATTATTGAAGCGTGTTGTCAGTCGCCATTTTGAAATGGTTAAGAGCCACATTTGAATTTTTAATACATTTCAGAGCAATGGATTTTATCTTATAACTATTAACATTTAAAAAAAACTATGGTTTTAGGCTAATTTTGGTTGTTGTAAACAATAACCAAAAATTACATTTTTAGTTTTTTGTCGATAACTCGGTTATCCTTTGACCTAAAGAAACGAGAAAAAAATCATTTTGTCGGTCGTTAAAAAATAAAAATGTTTTGTCTCTTATACATTTTTTTTGTGAAGTTAACGGTTTTCAAGATATTTCATCTTAAAAATTTTTAGCGGCCGCCATTTTGAAAATTATAAAAATAAATTCTTTGTCTTTGGTACACTTGTAAATCTTAACATGCAAAGTACTTATTCCAAATTAGAACTCGATATGTCAGCTATTTCTGGAGTTACAGTGAGTTTTTATAAAAATAACCAAAATGGCGGATTACGACTAAACTAAGCCGAATTCGAAAAAATGTTACTGAACATTTTTTATTTATTTCAATGAATACAATCCGATTCCGTATAGCCCGCTATGGTTAGGGACACCCTGTATATTTCATCATTTTTTCAAATTGGATTTGCTCTAGGTATTCTGCAAAGTACATAAGTACCAACACTGTTTTTTAAAGTTTTAGTTGCAGTACTTTTTAAAATAGAGATGCGCATATAGGCTACTTTGGAGCAACGTGTGTGGCAATCTCTTGAAAATTACATTAGGAGGGTTACTAGCACAACTTATTTCCCATCTGATAACTTATTTCTCCTATGGTTCCGAGTTGTTATTGCACTTTTAAGATTTATTTATATTGCAAATGACTCTAAAATCAATTCATATAGTTTAAACAAATCCTGACTACAGTGTCAACGTCCACCAGTTTATCAAAAGTACCTGGGCGACCGAGCATTACTCGGTATTTTTGTTAATTGTGTTTTTTTTTATAGGAAAATGTATGTAAATACAAATCAGGTAAGTACTGTTTTGTAGGCCTACTCATAACTCGCGAAATATTAGCACGGGTCAGCTGATTTCAAGCTTAAAACAATTATAACCTTTAAGACCAAAAAAAAAAAAAATTATAGGAGACAGCTGATGGAAATGTTATAGGAAACAGCTGATGTTTGTCATATGTATCCTATTGATTTTAAATTACATAACCCCAATGTTAAAAATTTTCAATTTTCAAATGAGTTTTTCAGAAAAATACGAGTTTTCCTGAGGTAGTGGTTTTCACCAATCGATTTTTTAGTCCCAAAAGCCTCTAATCCCAAAGTTTCAGCAAAATCCTTCCGCTGGATCTCGAGATTGCTCGTACAAACACACAAACAAACCAACAAACAAACAAACAAACAGACATTGCTCGTATTAGAGTATAGGATTGATTTTATTTATGTCAATATTATATACTATTTTAAATTATTTATGTTATACAATTTTACCTCCTCACATAGTTTAAACATATAATTTCCAAAACGTCACACAAAGCCGAGCAGCTAACTCACTTCATGATTATAAGTGTATTCCAGTTTATTTTACACAGCAAAGCGAAACAAGGATCAAAGTATCTCGGTAGTCTGCTCTCGCGTGTTTTGCAAACAAAACACTTTGAAACGGAAAGTCAAAGAATGAACTTCATGTTTATACTAGCAAAAAAAATCTATGGGAATTTAAACACACATTTGTTGCCTTGTGATACTCAATAAATAACTTTTGTACGACTGGTTTGAAACAAGTGTGAAATGAAATAGGATGCTCTTATCACCTTAAAACTATTACATGTTTTGTAAAGAGCTTTTAATATTAAATGATCAAATGTTGAATTTTCAGATTTACGAAAATAAAAATTTTGTAAATGGTTTTTTGCACACCTGGTTAAACAAAAATACGTTGCTTACAATTTCATTATTGTTACGAGTTAGTTTTTAGGAAAGAAAATTAACTAAAACCGAGAGTAGACATATTCAATAACAAGTAAATCAGAAAATTAATACTTCAACCTGTACACCAAGGCTTCCGTACCGTCAATCATCTATAAGATGTTAACTTCTTAAAAGAAAGTCTGAAATTTAAACTAAGTGGCCTAGGGGTTATAGTCGTCATTCAGTTTGCTACAGTTGAAATCTCAGTTGCAAATGTTAAAACCTACAGTAATTACTGGCGATTTACCCGTGATATACACTACTCCGCCATCTTGATTGAATTAGAGCAAATACGTTAAGGAAAACAATTCACTGTCATTACAACTTCATTTCAAAAGATCTGTCAGAGTGTAAATATAAAAAATCACACAAATACATTAACTCTAAAAACTAAACATGATTAAAATAAATTTCCTAATAACAATATAAGTGCTGGGTGAATTAAACACAACGACAGTGCTTGGGTAATTAAATATAATCAAGGAAACAAGTTTTTTTTTAAATCTACTGTCTTCGATTCCTGTAAAGGTATTGCATTTTGGAAAGAACCATTTTCCATCCCTTAAAAAAAAGGATTGGATTTAATTTTCCTGTAAGTTATTTAAGTATGTCTATCACCACTGTTTAAAAAATATATACTTACTTTTTTTCGTAAATAGAGAGGAGTTAATGGTTTAGGGATACGTTATTCTCGTCAAATAAATCAATATTGAGCTTAACTAGAAGATATACTTAACGACAATGTAGCCAACTTCAATGATGTACGAGCTATAATAATAAAACTATAATTGATTATAGTCAAACAGTTATAGTTTGATTATTGTAGCTCAGAAAACACTGAAGGTGGTGATATTGTCGTTGAAAAGCATTTCACTAAACAAACGCATTAGTTGTGAGATTCTGTTAGAGTGTCATTCTACCAAATATTTGTCAATACTTTTTCAAAAAAGTTTTGATTTGATATATAGAGGAGTATCTACAACAACACTGGTGTTTTCACAATTTTAGCTGCAGCATTTTTGGAAATATATGCTGTTGTTTTTTAGCAACCGTTTCGGAAGTATCTTAAAAACTAGATATGACAGAATTAAAATAATTTATATTTTTTATAATCTTAAATTAAACACTTACAATGATAATCCATACAAGGACATCATCAAACATTTATTTTTTTCAGTTTTCAACTTTGCCCCCCCCCCCCCCCACCTCCGAAATGCAAATTAAATAGTAAATCATTCGTTGAGTTTTGATATCAATATACTGTTCTGGAAAAAATGGAAGTGAAAGACAAAAACGTTCCACAGATTCCTTGTAATTTAATTTTCTTAAAAATCTCAGCTTTGATTATATAGTTCATATTTGTTCAACAAACTCAATTAAATATGCGAAATCTAAACGATACAATTAAACACATTTAAGGGTTGACTTTACAGCAATGAACCATTCCTCCCTTTAGCAGTTACTCTTTATAGCTTCGTTTCAACCCCTCTGCTCCCAAGTACTTGTACAATATATATATTATTTACGCTGCCTGCAATCCTTGTGAGAAGGGTGTTCACATAACTTCCAAGAGATTTATGTGAGACTATAATACATGATAATTGCTATTAACTTATAAATTGGGAAGTCTACCAAATCGATCCTTACTATTACTTCTAGATGGTCTTGCTTAAAAATGATAAGCAGAGTTATGTACAGATCTTTGAAGTCAAATGTCGACAAGACTTGGTATTGAATTGTTGAAGCAGATCGATATAAAGGTGCTTTATTATCTTTAATATATCTTTATCACTTATAATATCAACATAGAACACTACAAGATGTAGTTGATTTAAACATACATATTAGGCCCATTTTTGTTGAACTATTAATAACAGCTATATGCCATCGAATTAAAGACATCTAAGTTAGTTTTAATCTCAGAAATTACGATTGAGCTTTTAAGTTGTGAGAAGATAACTAGATAGAATAAAACACGAATACCGAATCCCACAAATAACGTTTATTAACTTAAACGAGTTTCAGCGACAATGACACCTTAAATGTAGTAGTGATGCACAAGTTGTAAACAAATTAAGCCTATAACTAATCTAACAGTGTGTGTCATGCCCCGTATTTATACAAAACAAAATGGGGCGTGGTGTAAACTACGTTACATTAGTAAGTCGTTAACAAGTGCCTAGCATTGTTCTAACTAGCCTAAAATTGACTAAACTACTTTAAAAAAATACTAAAATAATATTAATATAGGTATATCAATACATTATTTACATTAATACGGAATTTTGTACAGGTAGTAATTCAGTATTTACAATTATCTTACGTTAATGTACTAAGTTTTGAAAACATTTATTGTGTATATTTTTGGTAAATTTTTCAATAATTTAGAATTTTCTATTTTAAAATTCCGATTTTCATTTAATCATGCTAAGGCAAAGCAAATTTGTTAGGCATATTATATTTTAAGAAGGAAAAGTGTTCTTTAGCTCGTGTCTTCGTACTTCTTTTAGGTTGACCTATATATTTCATCGGAACCATTTCACAAAAGAATATTAGTTGTAAGATTCTTTGTTCAAGTTTTATTCCATCAAGTTAACTCTTTAACAAACTACGCAGTAAATCAAAACAAAATACATATGGCACTCTACAGAACACCTTGCCACATTTTGTCCTACTAAACATTACAGTTTGTTACCAACTTACGGAATAAATTATACAAAATATACATGGTATAATAATAAGAAACACCTCCTAGCCATATTTTGTCCTTCTAGGCATTATAGTTTTTCAGATAACTGTACAGAGGATAGAGGAAATGTAAACTACTACAGTGGGGATTTCAGTTAGGACACATTATAAAGTTGATTGAGTTTTCATTGAACTTTATTATGTGGCTTTTACCAATAACGCCTATGGGTGCCTTAAGCGTGCAGACAGTTTTATACTCACAGTTTAATGTCGGGGGAAAGGTTTTGGGCTCTGAGATTCGCTAATACTAAATCTTCCCATCGCAAGGGCTTCTGCTCTCTTCAAGCATCTTTACATAATACCCGAACTATACAGTACATACAATAACAAAGATATCCAGCAATTTACATACAGTCAAATATATAAACTATTAATATTTAATAAACAACATCAGAATTTACTACCGATACATGTGGTAATATTTACATATAATTTAACAAAAGGTTTGGACTGTAGACATTGACCTTTTACCACACACTAATTGTTGGTAAGCTGTAAAATATAGCTAGGCAAAGTACTACAAAGGTAATTTAATTATTAAATATAAGACTTACAGTCTTCATTATTCAGTTTGGTATGTAACACCCACTAACCTGTAAACACAAAATTGCAAATGTTATAATTCAAATATAAAATTGGTAATATGTTACATAACATGATTCAATTAAGTTAGGGAAATAATGTAACTAATAATTAATTGTTCTTTAAAACAAACTACGAGATAACAGTTCGCACGCGAACCAATGTACTTTTCTAATTGAACCAAGATTTAAAAACGTTTACAAACAATGTACAATGGTTCGGGCTAGACCTAACTGAAAACTATTTTAATTTATTAAAAATCTGTTTAGCTGTTACTGCATACAACTGGTTGGTACGTCCATTAATATAAAATCATGTTTATCTTTCACTGTCAGTACTGTGCAGTACAAATGATTTACCGCTGCATTTTTGAAAGCTTGTAGTAGTTGACAGTGGACACCAGCAAGCAGTGATTTGATTGCAATGCAAAACCTAGAATATAATTTAACCTTCTTTTATGTATAAACTAGCTGGTACCATGCAGCTTCGCTCGGAGATATGATTAAATAAATAAAATAAATATCAGGTAAATATTGAGAGATACCATTACATGCAATACAAAATACCCTATTTTAGACCCGAGTTCCACGGCCCAAAAACGCATAGTGAGTTTCACCCAAATAGATCTATGTGTTCCTTTTAGGCCTACGTAAATTATTAACTATGCACATAAACGTTAAAAATCCCGCTTCCCGCCAGTTTGTTACTCAAAACTCCCGAACGAAATAATTGAGAAGCATTTAACATCTATGAGTACATTTCACATTATTGCATACTGTTTTGATATATATTTAACGGTTAAACCAGCTAATACAGTAAATTAAAACACAGACGATCTTGTCAAAGTGTTAAGCTTTTGATCCAACAAATCAGTTGTTTTATTTACAATGGTCACGTCCGGTCGCAAAACCCCTAATTTGTCAATATTTTTTACATTTTTCTTTTTTTAAATAGGACCCCTAAATACTTCCGAGATAAAAAGTAGCCTAGATTAATCTCTTAAAAATCCTCTACATGCAAATGATATTTTCTGAAAATAGGTTCAGCCATTCCGGAGAATTAGCCTGGACAAACAAACAGGCAGACAACAAATAAAAAAATGCATGTTTAGGTTTTTGTAAAAAAATGTGAATAACCATATGAGCTTAGGAAAAAGTATTTATTTTGAAATCACAGAAAGACTTCAATTTTATTTGTATGTGTAATATATTATCTTTTCTTCTGTGACAACAACAAAAATCACGAAATCTAATGATAGTTTTGCCAGATCTATCAAAACTAGTCACACAATTTGACTGGTAGTGTTACCAAATCTATCAATAAAAATAAATAAAGCGATAGATAACAAAAGTTGAAAGTGTTGCCCTATCCATCAACAACAATCACGAAATATCAACAACAAAAACTAACAGATCTATCAACAATAATGACGAAAGCTCCCGGACAGTGTTGCAAGATATGTCAATATTAATCACGAAAGATAGCTAAATGGCAGTGATTCCAAATCTATCAACAATAATGACGAAAGCTACTGATATTGTTGCCAGATCTTTTCATTAACTTTGATAGCTAATTTGATACTATTGCCAGATATACCACAACTAAACTCCCTTGTCTTTATCATTGTGTTTTATAGGCAAGTATATATCCCACTGCTAACGTAAAAAGTGTTGACGGTTACTCACGGCTAAATCATATTCTTTGATATGAATAAAAGTATATTTTAGAATATACTCCAACAAACTAATTGATAGTACGATGATGTAAAAATGTCGACAAACACAGAACAAACACAGTAATCCTATGTATTTCTATTAACGTTGGAGGGCAACAGAGTGGCTGAGAGGTTAAACGCACTCGTCCAGTCTGCCACAAGATTGAACTTAATTCTTACTGACGTTCAATTTAACTTGCACTATACGATACTCGCACGTCTTTAACTGGCATAAATAAATACATTAAGAGAAAATCAACTTTGGAAAACAACGAAATGAACCCTGGCGAAACCCTAACCCTGAAGCAAGGCCACTTTAAACATCACCTAGTACTGCGAGGTAGGCTGATTGGCCAATATAAGATAATTTAAATTGGAAAGTAATAGGCCTAAGATCAAAGACCTTTCTCACGAATTAGTCATTGCAAAATCGTCTGGTTATCTGCATAGGACAGGACTACCTCATATTCTATTACGAATCGCAAGAAGTGGGAAGTCACGTTTAGTAAAAATACTGAAAAGGAAGAAGACATGTTCAGCTCATGGCCTCACCACTTCTTTTCATGATAGTCAACATGATAGTCACATTAAGACCATCAAGAAAAATTCCATTAGACAAAGTAAACAAGTACTGTACAACCATTATTAGACTCGAATGTTGATCTTCTCGTTGTCATTGTTTCGTCTAATGTTATATTTATCTATAAAGGTTTAGCCAACATAAATCAGAAGATTTTTCATAAAACGTTTTAAACACTGAGTTACTTAGCCCTTGTTAACCGTAAGACGATGCTTTGCTCATTAGTAGGCCTAAATGTATCATGAAACTCGGATAAAGCATTTTTAGTTTAATTTTAATAAACAATATACATATTTATAATATAAAATACACTACCACCATTGGAGAACTACAGTCAAATTATTGTTTGTACATCTGTCGACTTATTGTCAAGTACAGTGCATTGATTATAGCAGAAAATATTTTGCCTCCAGGGAAATACAGTAAATGTCCACTCTATGAGATTGTTGCCTCAGTGTCAAAGTTTTAGCTTAACCGGATTATCTTTGGATCATGCGTCGGAATCTCACCAAAGTGGATTAGTTTCTGACTGACCTGAAATCTTTTGATTGATTTCTTTTGTTCTTCACTTTGGCTTTCATCTCTTTGAGTTAATCCTGTTTTTGTTGCTGTAGAAATTGTACCGTGTATAAGTTAATTTCAATTGCAGATATCTAACGTAAAATTGAAAGCCTTGACCTGTAAAAATAAAACCTCTGATTGTTTATTCTGTTATAATTCAATAACCAATAGGATGTAAAGGTATTCTTTTTATTTTTTACGAATGTGATATAGTTAGGTTTTAATATATATTAAAAACTGGTGTCATAAATCAATTAAAACAGTATGAGTGATTAAAATTTTATTGATTAATCTTGTTTAAATGTTTTAATTGTGATTGTATTTAACGATACGATACTTGACTTATTTATTACTGTACTTCCTGAATAAGCTCGCTTTGCTACAGTTTACTTTTTTGTTTTGCACAATTTTCGTGGTTACTTAGCATTATTACCTAGAAATAAACATTCAAGAGGCTCCTCGTATATACAATATTTCGATTTCGTAGGTGCCTGGAAGAAATACAAGATGATTAATTTATTTTTTTGTGATTTTGGCGATGAATCATTCCAAAAATCTATTCTTAGTAACCCGTAGATGTCAGGACCATTTGGTTAGTTTATATGTATAGATAACAGAAATAATGCGTTTTACTTTGGCTATTGTTACATTGGTTATTGTTAAAAACCTTACCTATCAGTTAACCTAACATCTTAGAGGTGATCAACACAGAACTTTGAGTTTGCAGATGTTTTGTACAGGACAAATAATGTATCTTATATTCCGCTGTTTAAATATTTTTCCTAATTTACACTGCTAGATATGGAGTCGGAAAATCCTTTTTACCTAGGCATTTCCTTTCTACCACATTTCAGGTTTGCACGCATTTTTGTTATAAAAATTTTACGTTAAATTAGTTAGATATTACAAATATGTTATAGATCAAGCACTCTGAAAATACGAGTGCTTAATTTTAATATTCAGTAAAATTAACTAAAAACGGCTATATAAACCTGATTTTATTTGTTCGATTGTTTATTACCATAACTCAAAAAACATCAATCCGATTTATATTAAACTTACTAATGTGTTGTGTATTGCCACCCGAGTAACATATGTTATGTTTAGTCGTAATTATTCAAAATGAATCAAAACAATTGTTGAAAAGAAAAAATTGTATGACTTATATTTCCTTCTATATTGACCATTGTTTTCCCACTTTCAAATATTACCATTAAGATAAATGTATGTATACAATGTTTTTTTTTCAAATTGGGTTTGAGAAATGGAAAATTACCAATACAAAATATGGATTTATACAGGATTAAAACTGATGCAATCTTTGTTCCTATATTGTTTACATGTCTTTTAAACACAATAAAGTATTTTAAACCTTAATTAAAAAAAAAATGAAAATAATAATATTTTAAACCGTTGTTAAAGCTTAAAAGTAAGATAAAAGTAAATGTAATAGTTTGTATATATTCGATCGTATTCGGTAATACTGAGAGGTTGGTTTAAGAATATTATTAGAATTTTAACAGATATCAGAACCTGAGGAACGGAAGTCGGCTATAAATTGACCTTCAAGGAGTAAAGAAATTAAGCACATAGCATGACGCTGAAAATACCAAACAAAATAAACAAATAAAAACAATTCACACTGGATCCAATAATTTCATAGATCAATTACTACAATGAACATTTCACTAATAGCATTAAACACAGCGTTTGATATTTACTGTAAGATATAATTTAATAAGTGATTATGCAACCACATTATTAGATTAACGATTCTCGTATCTACTTCACTGGTAACTGTGCTAGTGAACGTGGTACACTACCATGAATAGTTTAATATCAATATTTAATCTAACGACTGGAAACACAATCAAATTTGATATATATATTTCAGAAAACAAAATAAAAAGCCTCCATATTTTCTTGACGTAATGTTTTATAACATTTTTAAAACAACAACGTAAGTGAGAGGTTCCCAAATGGTTTGTTTACGCGATTGTCCAGGTGTTCAATAGGAATAGGAAAATGAATATGAACAAAGAGCAGTGGCTGCATAAACATAACTGCAGAATACCATGTTGCGAAATTCCCAAATCAAATTCTAATTAATATGCCATAAAGTGTTGACACATGGTGTGTCCTACATGTAATGCTTTCCTTCCCTTAAGCAGGCAGTAAATACCAAAATTATGCACGGAAACTCTGGAACGTTTTTATTTTTTCAGTTCAGAAACAGCAATTTTCCTTATGTACGCTCTGTCGTAGTGCCTGCTAACCAAATAGAACTAGTTTTTCATTCTTTAGTTACTTCCAGAACATTTAATATATTACGAAGGATTAAAAAAAGGGCGTCTGTCATTCCCAAGAAAGCACGCATCCACAAAGCTAAGCCTATTCAGGTAGTTCAATGCACCGCATTACAGCCGATGTTCACCAGCCTCTTCTGCTGTAAAATTTGGTATCTGCCATCTTCCTGGAGATTTATTTAACAGTTTCTTTAACAGGGCACGCTCAGTGATAAAGTATACAACCCTTTTAAGCATGCATTAAGCCCTTCATCCCTTTTCTCCCCATTTTGTTCAAGTAAATAGACGGCAAATATGCAGGTATTTGGCTCTTTCGAGAATAACCACCTTAAATATTCAACAAAAAGGATCCGATCAGCAGTAATATGTTTTAGTAATCCACTTGCAGAGTGTCACCTCCATCGACAACCATGACTAATGACCGGAAACCTATTTTCGCGTCGTATCAGCATCTCGGTACGTTAATATCATTTAGAATCTAAATCTAAATTATAGTATAAAGTTCCTTTCCCACAGAGTTCTAACTTCACCCGCATCCACAGGAACTTTTAACCGATGGTTGAAATTAAAATTATACAGATATTGCTATGCGCAACTTTGTACATCTGCTATGTCCAATAAAAGGCATGTATCAATGTCGATACTTTCATCATAATCCAATTTCCCAAAGAAAGTATTACCTACTGACACTGTCCCCATGCCCATGTCTCTAAATATTAGTTTTTGATAGGTAACAACGTAGACATAATGACATATATAGTTGTTACAAGTTTCTAAATGCAGTTTAATTACTAATTTAATTGAATACAAACTTTATAAATAATACTCCAATGCAACTTTATTTGGCAGGTATCCACGGCTTTACACGCAGATATAAATAAACGAATGAAGAATTATAGGGTAAATATATTAAGCCTTACCATACACGCAATATATAAAACAAATATTCAAAATCCAGTTACTGTTGATCCCATTTCCAATGTAGGCCTACATACATGATCAATTATGCGCTAAAAACCTCGTTTTCCAGTTTGTTACTCACAATTCCCGAACGAAAGTGAAAATTTAAAAAAACGTTTACTACTACTGTTCACGTCTATAGGTATATTTTATATAATATATTGCCTACGAAAAATATGTTACCCCTTAGACGCAAATAATTGAATGCAATGTTTTTTTTTTTCTTTCTCCTATACGTAATTTAAGAGTAACAAAGGCAAATTTTTAGGTTCATGGAAAGTGCACCAGTTATTATTTATTTTTAAAGGTATTTATCCCATTACACCCCTTAGATTCAAGTAATCGACATGCAAATAATTCTTCTTTGTTGTTTACCACCTAAGAATAATGTGTACCGAATGTCAGCTCTTATAAGAAGTTAGTGAAATTACGTTATGGTATAAGATAGTTACCCCACTTTAACCCTTTAGACGGTATTGACGGCAATTCGATGGGTTAACTTTTTCATGTAACGTTTATGAAGTAAATGTACCAAATTGCAGACTCAAGCTTTCAGGGATTAAATTAGTTGGTATTTAACGTTTTAGGGGTTGGTATTCCCTTTTTTATCCCTTAAACGCAAATAATCAAAAGGCGGAGCTCTAATTTTTTATTTATTTTCAGCCCTCTAGTTGCATGGGAATTAAGGGTGTATTGTTTTAAAGTAGTTGCCTATTTCAATCACTTACCTTAACTATCGAAATAATTTTACCTGGAATTATGTAGTTAATTGACTATGTGTTGATTCAAGTGCTTATCAACCATTATGCCAAATTTGGTTCCGATCAGTCAAATGGACTGGGCCTTGCATAACACACACTTTCTTCTTTAGAAGTACAGAAGATTAAAATTCAATTATTTACATTTACAAAAGGAAGGATCTTCAATAAAAACTTCCAGGAAAACGGAAGAAAAATAAGTACCTGATAATTAGCCTATCAAAATACAAACGCGAGGAATCCTTTGTTAAAGTGTACTCTATATTCCCTCATTGCACCGAGCAAGTGGAAATTTGATTGTCACAAGGTAAAAGTACTTTCATCTATATCCAAAGGCTTGAACAGGGAAGCCTGTAATGGCATGCAGTAATTCAAACTGTTGGGTTCAATGACGATCTGCATTACATAAGAGAAATTCATAGGAAAATTATAACATGATACCGCAGGAAATCTGTATAATCAAAACATGATATAAGCTATTAACGGATAGTTAATTAATCTATCAATCAGACAGGAGAAGGCGTACTATTTATCTTACACTAATTGAATTTACGGGTGTGCGATATTGAACGATGTTCTACAAATACAACAATGCACGCGTTGTAGTAGAATATCGCTTTTAATCGCTTACGTTCGTGCAAATAGCGGCATTATTTTAAATTGTATTGTTTCCAAATATATAATGATATCAGTACATGTTGCAGAAAACATCAGTGTACAACAATAAGAAATCAAAACACATTATAATGTTTCAAATATTTTAAATAAAATCACAATTTTCGTCTTTTTAAGTAATATTAAACATTTTTGGTTTCAATTTTTAGAATACTACTTGCTGAAATGGTATCAGCTGACAATTATTTTTAGGAAAGTAAGTACTGTTACCTATCTGTATTCTGCCATACTTTGATCAACTCAAGCGCGGTCTATATTTATCTTTATGAAATAATAAACTGCTAGCGGATTTAATTTCATTATTTTATAAAGTAGCGTTTATGTTAGGTTAGGATAGATTTGTTCGTTGGTAAGCGCATCACTTGAGAACGACTGGACCAATTTGGCTATTTTTTTGTTTTAAAATGTTCGTGATTGTCCGAATTAGGTTTATACAAAAAAATAAATTTGAAAAGTTTACCGGAAAATTTTTAATTTCGGAAAAACTGAACATTGTTTTTTCTACATCATTTTTGTACGAATTTAAAACCACACCTCACGAAAACAGCTGATCGGATAAAAAGATTAACAGCACATGTTTGTTTGCATTCATTATCATTGCAACTTTATTAGACATATTTATAATCAGTTTATTATTTTTTTAAACTAACAGCTTTTTATGTTAGATTGACAAACTAAAAGAAAACAGAAACTAAAAGAAAACACAAATAAAAAACAACAAAAAATGCTTACTGTTTTATAATTCAATTCAAACATCGGTTGTTACATATTATTAATAAAACAGCTGATTTCGATAAAAAACCTGAACATAATTTTAGGTTAGGCCTACAACACTGAACCAAAAGACGTTTATTTTCAACCAATTTGGCTAATTTAGAATCAGACAATTATTCATTTTTTTTAGATTAGGTTGAAGCAAACAAAAGGTTTACTGTATTATAAGTCAAACATCTAAATCCAATGTCTTAACATATGTACATGTAGTTAATATAAATATCCGCCTCTTCCCGTGTCGGAAAACGATCAGTTTTGTATGTTTTCGCGCCAGGCAACAAAGCAAAAAATGTCGTTTATCCTGAAGCATTGCAATGATCGTCACAGCAAACCACTCGAATTAAAACATCTCTTTATTTTTACTGTTTACTTTAAATTCTGACTTAATTCTATTATAACTTACATTTTTTAACAAAACCGCATGGTTCCAAATCGATACATTCCAGTCAAATCACACATTTCGAGCATTTCAGGTTGTAGCCTACTGAGGATAGAATTCATCTAGCATGTACAATTTTCAATCAGCGTTCTTCTGAATGTACTCCTCCTAAAATTTAATATCGATGGCCACAATCGTTAATAGATACAATGATCACTTAGAAATACAGGTTTTTCTCAATTTTACCATTTTCCAACAGCTTATCACAAATCACGCAAAGAACGTGCGGTAGCTTAGGATGAACCACATTGAAGTCAAAACAATGTAAATAAAACATCTACTTTTGAAAAATATACATGGGGTTTAGAAAAAAAAAAATATATATATATTATGTTCATTGTCCTTAGTTATATGGCCGACATAAAAAATTGCGTTAAATTAGAAAGTTTAATGTATCTATTTCTGATTTGTGCAATATTTAAGACGTGTTAATTTACTCTATATCTCTCTATATAAAAACTAATGTTTTTTCTGTTTCTTTTTTTTCATTATCATCTATAGATTCAAAAACTAATCGAACAATTTCACTAAAATTTTCAGTTTATCCATAGTTTATCCAATACAAGAAGTAGGCCTATACATTAAACTAACAAACTAAAAAGATAAAATTATGTAATATTATTTTTGAGAGATATAAAAAACCATTTGAATTTTGATTACTTAACTCAAAGAGATGAAATGGAATAACTACCGTTAAAATTCAATAATAATCGATACATTATAACTTTTTCTGTATTCTCAAATACTGCTCAAACTAATTTCACTAAAAATGTCACACAATTTATACTTACTAGTTCCGAGATTGTTTAGAGAATATTGTCACTAGAATTAAAGAGATTAAAATGGTGTAGCTTCTCCAATAAAATAACAATAAATTGCTCTACCTTCCCACAAACTATACATCTAAATGTGTGTAATATAGCCCCCTTAAAAACCCCCAAAAAGAAATTGTCCCGGGAGCATTTTTCAATTTGCCCCCCCCCCCCCCCCGTGCACCAGGGGCATTTCGCATGGAAACCAGCGCCCCCAAAAAAACCCGAGAGGAAATTTTCAAGTCTCTGTCGCAACTTCACAAATTTGTGGGCCGTCCCCCCGAAGTGGTAGCAGCTTATTGAAATTGTGGTAAAATAGTGTTTTATGCCCAATAACAGTGTACCAAGTTATATAGTTCCATCTGTAACAGTTAAAAAAATATTAACCCGTTCCGGGACTTTTCACCACTCCTGTATATATAGAAGCGGCTAACGGTACCCAAGGGCAGGGACAAGTACCGTTAGCCGCTTCTACCTGGATTTTTGAAACAAGTCCTTGGCGTGGTCACTTATGATTGGGTGATCTACCTGAGGCAGGGAAAGGGGGAGAATAGGCCTGATTAGTTCTATAGTTTCATTTTGTTATATAGCATTAGTTTAGATTTAGAACCCTCCGGTGATGGTAACTTGGTTACCGAAATATACATCAGAGAACCAGAATAACTATATTAATAAATGTGTTTCAATTTATTTGTGTAGTTTTGTTCACCGAACTTGTGGTTGGGGCTTCAGTGTTTCTAAAATATATAGGATTTTTTCAAATTCAAATCATGTTTTTTTTAAATCACAGTTTATTTTAAATTTGTAAAAAAATAATTTTAGAGTTTCCCCATATGTAAAAAGGCATATATTTTCAGGAGAAAAAACAGAATTATGATATTTTTATTAGTTCCTGAGCAAAAGGGACATATGTTAACATGGTGAAAGATATGGCGTAATGTTAAGCACTTATAACTATTTATTTAGTTTCAAGGTAATCTCCCAAGATAAATGGCGGTACTTTATAGTCGGGTTTGAGTTGGTATACCGGACAGCACAATTTTGCCAATTAATTGTCATAGTCTGACAAAAAGAATTACATCGCTCTAGGCTTAGACAAATCGCCTTGCCGATCGGCATATGAAGCAGTGGGAAATGCAATAACCACTTTTATTTAAGCAGAATAAAGGCCTTCTTTGCAGTTGTATTGCCAGGACTAATGTCACCTGGTGCAGACAGTCTTTTAACACCCCTGCCCTCTCACAGCATCCGCAACCAACCATGGTTTACATCCCGCACTTCTCTTAATTTATGGGATATTTATGTAATATTTTCCCAATCTACACAAATAAAAAATAAATTTGTAATGTATTTTCTAAGTTACATTGATAGGCTCATAAGTTAAAATAAAACTACACACATATAACAATTTATAAGTTTGGTTCTCGTATACACCACTTCCCCTGGTATACACATTTTAACTTTTATTTTTGTTCTTTTTTATATTGGTATAGTGCCCATGCTCTAATTTAAAACTACTTTCACACTTTTAATTTGAATCACACATTTTTCAAAGCCGACTTCGCTTGCTTGTGTCTGCGCACTAACCACCAGCGCATCCTTGTCTAACTCCCACTAATCAACTTTATTCTCATCACTTATAACAGTATTAAACGTACTTTTACCTTTATCACGGTAAACCTACTTTACCCAAGTCAACTCGCATTATTAATTTTATGAAATCAATACACTAACTATAAACTAATTACAAAATTTGATTTGATTAATTTTAAATTGTACACCTCTCTGGATGCGGGACTTGGTGCGGGACTCACCCCCCGGACCTCCTGGCTTCTTTGGTAACGGCTATATTTTAGAATTTGTTTGCTGTGACGAAAACCAAACTTCTTGGCATGATTTGCTACCGATAAAACTAATGGGTTAGGCAACACGACTTTTGATTTTCAAGTAATTACTGTATATTCATTTCAGACTTACGACTAATAAATTAAATAAGGCATGCTATTACTCCCGTTAGTGTACAGTGATCTTGTTGATGTAAGCTCCCACATCGTGTAGATTGTAGACAGAAAGCATAGATACACAAACTTAAACATTTTCCTGCATCATTACTGCCTGCTGCTGTATTTATTTATGTAAGTCTGTTTCATACATTCCCGGCAAGCTATGTCTTGGTCTGTTTCGTCTATTTGTATACTGCTTATACGTCTTTTGTCCAAGTGTCTGAACATATCCTTTCATCTATCATCATGACAACGAAATAAATTCTAGTATGTACACGTCGCTAAAGTAGCAAACAGTTGGGAGTTTATGCTCTTAAACAAAGCATTTTCATACAAAAGAAAACATACTAAGTCGGGTTTATTCACCAAACAGATGGTAACCCTAGTTTAAATGTTTCTATAATTAATAATCAAATATAAATATGAATGGATAATTTAAGAGTTTTATTCCTACAGTACTAAGATCGCGAATTCATTGACATTTCTCAAGACTGATAAGCCATGCCATTAATTATTGTAAACACATTTTGAGATTTTGCATAAAGATGAAAATGACTAAACGGGGCTCAAACCCGACAAGTATCATTTACAAAGCAATGTTAAAATACAGAATGTCCAGGAATTACTCGACCAAACTACAGGCGCTGATTGGGTAGAACAGAATATGCGGCAAGTTTCACCCAACTTAGGTTCTATCTTGCTTGCCTTACCGTTTAACTGGATTTTTTTTACAAAAAACTATATAACTTTGGAAATAGATTGGATACTGAGTTCAGATTTGGTATACGTATTGTTTTATGTAACGTTTTACATGTGTACCCAATTCAATGAATGTATTTCATATATTTTCTAAATGGCAAATACAAAATTTGAGAAGATTTTACAAACAGACACAAATTTTGTTTTTGTATTAAAACAAATAATCTAAATAATTGTATTAAATAAATAAAGTGAACTCTATATGTATAAATTCAAAAGTAAATCTCTTGTATTAACTATAGATGTATATAAATAGTTTTGAACAGTTTCACAATACATCTCATTTGTATTCAACGTAATAAAACAAATATAATATTTATACAAGTGCAAATTAAATTAACGATCATATATATTGAAACATATACGGTAATTAATAATAGATCAAACTAAAACAATAGAAACGTCAACTGTTGTTATAACAAAGTATCCATCATAAAAGCCGTTATGTGATATTAGTTAATGTTTGGGATACATTATTTTATTTTCGATATTGTAAACAAAAATTAAAGTCCTGATCGCAATGGTAATTTAATAAGATACATAGGTCTATGCACCAAGAACTATCAAAGCAACTGTGTAGAAAATGTCTGGTAAGGATGGATTTTCTCGGCTTCTAAGAAAGTTAAAAATGTGTAAACTCTATTTGAAAGGATGGAAAATTTTGTATAAAGTTGTTTAAACATGAGAAATTTTTCAAATATGGCGGCAAACTTTTAAATTTCTAATGGAACTCCTAATTTGTTCTACGTTTTCAAATTGTAGAATTTTTTACTTCAGAGAATTACCGAGAAATACTTAACATTTCTTCTAAGTAATAGGCGCTTTATCCATTACTTTTTCCCATTGTCCATAACGTCTGGAAACGTATACCATAAGTTTGTGAGGGTTTTCTTTAGTTTATCTAATTTAGTGAAACAAAGTGAAATAAGTTTAGTTTATAAAACAAAAATTTTCAAATATACATTTAAATTCTATGATTTATCACCTACAATGTATTATTATCAAATTTTACTTTTGGGCATATATTCCTAAATAATGTTTTAAAATAGGCTTCATTTTTTTAGTAGTCTTGTAGTACGAACATATAAACTGGTGTTTCCAGAATTTTTTAATTTTTTATTGATATATAATTTAGACACTTATATTTAGAAGTAAATTATAAAACTTTTATATAGGCCTAAGGTTGGATTTTTCCGTTACTAGAAATGTTTTGCTTCTTGAGCTAATACATTTAAAAATTTTACATCAATCAACTTTTACTTTCTCACTATACTATAGTATAGAGAAAGTATAGTGATCGCAAAAAATCGATGTTGAGATTTTTGTGGAAATATCCGTTTTGGGACCCCCTGAGTCCAAAAAATGGTTTTTACAAAATGTCTGTCTATGTCTGTATGTCTGTCTGTATGTCTGTATGTATACAAAGCTAGAGAGAAAACTATTCGATCGATTTCAACCAAATTTGCACCAGACGTGTCAAGTAGGCCTGTATAGATGCACGAAAAAGGGTTTTACAGAATTTTGAAAAACAACCCTCTGTTCGGCCAAAAAAAACCCAAAAAATCAGTTATAATTTTTTTTAATAATATTAGTTTAGCTAATAATAATAATAATAATAACAGATTTTGGGGGGTTTTTGGCCATAAAGGGGGTTGTTTATCCAAAAAAAATTTCATGCATCTATAAAGACCTAATTGACGTGTTTGGTGCAAATTTGTTCGAAATCGATAGAACAGTTTTCACTCTAGATAATAATAATAATATTTATTAGTTAATCTCCAACTTTAATAAAAAAGCACCTCTCCTACCCCACCCTACAAGTCACAGTGAATCTGTTTAATAATTTAAATATGTTTGTGAGAAAGTATGTGCCAGTTCCTGGCAAGGCTATAGAATACATATAGAATACATATGTATTCTATAGCCCTGAGTTACTGGTACCGTTTATTTTAGTTGCATTTATAATTTATTTGGTCCTTTTCTATAAAAAAAAGCTATGGAACACTTCTGGATTAGGATATAATTACTATGCTTGGCGAATTTTTGAAAAATGCTTGTAAAACGTAAAAATCCGGACGAGTTAACAAGGCCAGTTCTAGGATTGAAAGTAAATGTAGCCTACATGGCGATGAAATACAAGTAAAACCAAAATTGTTGGAAAATTTTGAACGAAGTAAAATGCTGATTTGGACAATAGCGCCAGGCGGGTAGCTGGTATCTGTGTGTGAGTGTGAGCAGGAACACAATATACAGTCTTCTGTGTTTCGTGTGCTATTTGATAGTTCGTTCTGACGTGTGATCTCAGGCTCAAAGTGGAGTTTTATGATTTTATGAGACTAACTCTGATGCCATTACAAAACATAGAAGTTAGTATACATGTAAATAAATATCAGTACCAATTTTTATTATTATTTATTTGTTTCAAAGTATGATTATAACAACTTGAAAAAAAAAGAAGAAAACCCGGACCATCCCCCGATCCCCTAGGGGTAAGCTATTCCATATCCCCTCCCGAAACCACCACCCCCGTCCAGACGTTCTGGATCCGCCCTTGCCATAAAATTACTAAATATCCTCATCACATGGCACAGCCATCTTAATCTTCTGTTTCTTGTTACTCCTACTACATAGTTTGATTTTCAACGATCATAATCTTTCTTTAAGCCTTTGTAAGCGTGTGCTACATATATCAGCGTCATACACCTTTTATTGTTATTTTTTTTCACAACGTTTTTATTTGATGCTAGTTGGACTAATGAAGACGGGGAATCAGCGCATAGAACAAGTAAAAAGAACACCACAAATGTGGTGTACAATACTTTAAGTCACCCAGCTGATACGTGCAGAGTAGTGCTGTCAGCGTAGCAATTGTTGCAAGTAGGTAAACACACTGTAACTAGAGATTGTAAGTTAGAAGTCAAATCTATATTGGTTTTCGTATTCAATAAATACATGTGGGCCCTCGTTATATACATATGGCATTGCTTCAATGTATCGAAACGTGAACATCAATGAAGGTTATATAGAATTTATACATTTAAACACTTAATATTTTGTAGTTTAATGTAAAGTACGGAAAACTTCAAGTATTTATGCATGCATTATAGAATTCTATAAGGTGAAAATGTTGTGTATTCTTGTTTTGTTATACATATTTTATGAATTTGTTTCTAAAAGTAATGGAATAGCACAGTTCGATAATCGTATTTATTTACTTTCGCATGCGAAGTCAATGTCAATGAAAAGATAGTTCCGTCTAATATTTCCAGAGTAAAATAAGTTGTGAATTGAGTTTAAGTTTTAAGTGTTTTATTTTCTGTTCATAATTAATTAATTACATTAAATTTTGTAATTTATATTTTTTTATTTTATGTAATTTAACATTACAATTACGTATTAGAGCATTTACTTGCGCATACGTTGGCACTCCTACTGCATTCGGCGAAATGCCCAAATATAAACGTTCTGCCGTATGGACGAAGTCGTTTAATTATTATACCTCGATGCTTCCTTCTTCGCTGGAAAGTTAAACTGGTAAGAACTATTAATTTACACATTCTTATTTTTGTTCTTAAAGGGACGTAATGTTTTAGTTTAATGTTTATTTAACTTTTAACACCAAATAATTGTAATTATTTCTTGTTGACATGTAGGCTACATTCACATTTTCAAAAATTTTATTTTATGTTTCCTGTGATACAGGTATTTTCTGTGCATTATACATAATACATTATATTATTAAATACCACCACTAAAAAACTAACTTGAAATAAATATTTAAATTGTATTTCTATTCCTATCTTATGATTTCAATACAAAATCATTTCGCAGCATTAAGATATCTTAGATAGTTCATTTTCATCTTTATTTCTCTCCTTAAAGCTGCTTATATCAATTTTTCTGAAATTATTTTTACAAAACGTACATAATTCAAAAGCTTAGCAACGCTTTGATAACAAAACGGAATTTTTATTAAATTATCTCAAGTTTTTATCGCCTCGTTTCTTCTCTTCTCTAGATACATTCTTAAGCTGAATATATGAAGTTACTTACTTTGCTAAAATCCCCTCCGTTTCTTTGACAATGTATTCACTTACATAAGATTTATATTTGACAGTATAAGATAAACATGTTATTACTTTAGCTTATTGCGGGAAGATATATTATACTCTAGAGAACGGTGTATTCAACCGCGATACGCAAATATTACTTGGGAAAGCTAAACAGAGCTACTGTAATCCAGTTTGTAATACTGTTTAAGGTATATAAACATAATTTTACACGTACCTTAAAAAAAAAAAAATTATGCTGTTACCTTTTCAGAATTAACGAAACCAAAATAGTGCTGACCATATGAACATTTGAGTAAAACTAGTTTATTTTAAAGAACAAATGGACCACTTGGAATTATGCTTTCTAGAAAATATATGAAGATACGCTAAAGACGTATAGATCCGTTTGTAATTCATGATTATGAAACAAACAAAGCATTTTATTTCAAAACTTAAAATGTTAATTAAAAAACCGTCTATGACATCTTTGGGTATAAAATAGGATGGGATGGCGCAAGAAAAGCAAACAGTGGTCGGCTCGTATCCAATTTGACTAGTTACATGATCTTCCGCTTTGAAGTTTTGCAAATTTTACTACAGTATTTAAGTAATCAAACAATAGACGTAGACAATAGCGTATGTCATACACAGAACAACGTATAAGTCATTGAGAACAGAAGAGTTAAAACTGCATTAGTGTAGGCTACTTAATGTAATAACGATTCAAACAACACATTCGAATGATTAGAGAATTCATGATATACTGAGAGTGGTATCTTCTATAAATGGGTCCCAGATGTCAGGAAATAAAAAATAAATAAGTCATATGGTTTAGCGTTGTTAAACATTACATTTTGCTTTGTTTATTTCTAAAAATAGCATATCCTTACATCTGTGTTTATTGTTAGAAAAGTGTATGTTTACAATTCCTAAAAATAAACTGGTAAAGTTTATGAGTTATTAAATATGTTTCGTTACTGTAGTGTAAACAATCAAACTATTTCAAACTGTACATACTGTTTACATGGGTAGAAAGTTTACGTAAAGCGTTGTCATGGCAATATTTTGTTTGTGAACACTAAAAGTAGACTAAGATTTAAGCTATGTGTACTTTGTTGGTATTCTTACACTTTTTTGACTGCCAAGTCACTTGATAGCAGATTGTGTTGTGCCTTTGGGCATAATGTATAGCGAAATATGATTACTCGAATATGTGTAGGTTATATGCTTTTAATGAGATTAAAACTAGGGTTTATTTGTAATACAGGGTGCCCCATAAGTAAACAGCCAAACGTCGGGAAATGGTTCTATGGGTCAAAATAAAGAGAAAATCAAGAATATTTTTTTTCCAAAAACGCTTTGTTTTCCATATATCCGCCATTTCGTTTTTTTCCAAAATAGTTTATATTTAGAGAACAGTTAACCTTTTAAATATAAACAGTTAAACCTCAAAGTTAAACCTATTGAGTTCAAACTTGACATGAAATTTAACTTAACAATGATCTATTTTAAGAAAATAAACGATTATATCCAATTATGCGTTTCGAAATACCGGCTGTTTCAAAATTTAACCTGAATGACCCACAAACCGTACATTTTAACAAAAAATATCGAAACAGTCTTTTTGTAGCCCGATTAATTCCTTATCGGATGATGTAAGTGTCAAAACAATCGGATGAATTCTAATAGTTAGTTATGGATAATAACAGCGTATTTGCCCACCATATTGTTTTTTTTTTTCACTGTGTTGGTATAGAATGCCGCGTTGCACAAACATATTATTAGATCCTATACCGATGTGCACTCTAATTAGTCCGGTGAAGCACTGTCGGTACGAGCGGTGCGTCCTACTGATGCTAATCACTATTGATCTTAGATAAATGCACTTATTAGAGTGCACACCGGGGCTGAACAAGACTGTTTAATGTTTTTGTGTTTGTGTAAGTGTTATGTGTTTCAACGATTTTAATGTGTGGCGAGTTCCTTGAGTGAATGCAAAAAGCAAGAGGTATCTGATGATGAAATTGTGAAGACTTCGAAACGTGTAATAAACGTAATTAGATCAAAAACAATTTGAGATCACAAGACGGACCTTATAAGGTAATTCATTGTATTATTATTATTTTTATTTAGTAAAATAATGAAATCAAACATTGCAGAAAATGCGACAAAGAAATGTGTGTTTACTTGATTTAATTTAACAAGACACAAAAAAAGTCTTATAAAATATAAATAACTTCAATATATTCGTCAATTTGTCGTTATGCCTTTAGAAAACTGAACATTAATTACTAAAATCAAAATTCAATATTAGTTAAAAATGCATATAAATGAAAAAAACATTAAAAATTCACTGAATAGCACAGGAAAACAAATAAAAGTCGTTACAACAACAAAAGTACAAATCTATTTTATGAACCATTGCACCAGAGCGTAGAAAGGTTAAGTTAATCGTATAACGTTAAAGGCTGGATTACTCAAAAGTCGCAACCAGCAACTCTACATTGCACAAATTAATGCTCAGTCCCATTACACTTTAGGTTAATGAAGCGAGTGTGTATTTTGCCCGAGGGTTTGTTTTTGGAATAATAGTATCGTTTAGACACTTCTTTAGGGTACTTTCTTGAAATAGAAAACTTTGGCTGACTGCGCCTGAAATTATTCTTTCTGAACCAATATTATTTCTCTTTGGGATTAAGTAATTCACAAACCTAGACCATCTCTATTTTTTAAAAGTAAATCACATAATGTAACGGCATCTTATTTAAAACTAAGCTCAAACGTACTACAAACCTGCACAATTTAACCTACAGGGTTTCTTCATTTGATCGCTCTAAAATAAAAAAATTGTGAAAATCATTTCTTAGGCGTGTCTATTAGGAATATATATTAAAATTTCGAATATTAGTAGTTTTTCCTTTACATCCGACCTCAATCCGAGTCAATCTGGACAAAGCCGCATATATACAGGGTGAACAAAAATCTGAGTACGGCTTTATAATTTTGTAACCATTGCAGATTACGTAACAAAACTTGGTAAATCATTTCTCTAAAAAAAAAAACTAATTTCTAAAACAATTATAATTTGTTTATCACCATAGAGGGACAGCTCGCAGGGAGTCGGAGAAAAATCTTAAATAAAAGCATAGATCTTTAAAGCAAAACTCTGACAATCAACACTAGAAATACCTGCTCAGATGCTATAGAGCTGAATGGCTACTACACCGGCCTAGCTCAGTGCCAAACTGCAGAAGGAAAACAGTTTGTGTATTTATTGGAAAGAATGTAAGATGTTATGAAAGTTTATTGGTAATTGTTATTTTTTAACATGTAAAATTTCTAATTTGAAATGAAAATTGTTCCTCATCCTTCTCTTAGGCCGTTCCCACTGAAGGTGATAAGTCACTCACTACCCATAAAAACTTGTCAGACTGCTAGTGTGAATTGTCGGAGTTTTGCTTTTAAATCTATACTAATAAGAAAAATTAAGCCATTTTAAAAAGCCTACTATTGTAAATAAAACAATTGTAATAGCTTCAAAAAATAGGTTTTGTTGCGTTACAAAAATATAACGCCGTTCACCGACTTTTGTTTCACCCGTATGTATAGAAATGAAATAAAACTACTGCTACCTTAAACAGATTGTTGCATTAGATTAATGCAATTCAGGAAGACTGTGCTAGTGTGAATGAGAATATTAAAGGTTTTGTTTTGCTAGCGTTGTTTAGGAATTCACCTGCTCTGCATAAAGCATTGAAAGAAATATGTATTATCTATTGAAATATTTATTCATCGCTTCGTGGAAATGAAAGCATACATTACTTTCTGAATCTCTACCGCTCTATTGGAGTATAGTTATAGTAAAATTCAACTCAGAGTGAGGCGGAAGTTCAAGCCTACGGAGGGTCAGCACGGTCGACTGGTTTCCGCTCCACACCTACCTGAATTTTACTTTTTTATAGTAGCGTATGCAAACTTTTTTTATAACAAGAAAATATAAAAATAAATCACATAACGTTGTGTATCGCGGTCATCAGTTTATTTTGATACCAAATTTGAAGTAAATCGGTAAATGTTGAGTAATTAAATAGTTCTTAGTTACCGGTACATTAAAAGCTATGCCATTTAATTACTCAACATTTAACGTAGAAAATGATTTATCAGGACATCAGAACGACGTTAGAAATCTGGGACTATTAAATTATGTTATCGCTGTCAGTTGAATAGACCAGTTAGGCCACCGACGCCATCTCGTTTCTCTTTACATACCAAAGTTTTAAAAAATGTAAATTTCTGTGTTTTTTTTTATGTAGTGCGTAATAGTTATCTTCAAACAAAACAAGACATTAAAATTGAAACTTTACTTTAAGAGGACCCTCTTAATCAGATTTTTTGGAAAGTATCTGTCTTTTGCGGTTAAGCGTCTCGGTAAACCCCTTTACGCACAGTGATATGGTTTATTTTCTGTGACAACAATTTCGAAATATTACACAAAGTCAAAATTTAAAAAACCTATTATGTTGTTTCATTTTACGTGACTTTTTTCCAAATCTACAGAAGATGACGAAGAAAAAAGACTGTAAAGTACCTTCCTTATTGGTCAGAACTATCGTTTCATACAATCGTTTGGAAAAGAAAAGTTAACGAAGAATTAATTAAACAATGAAAGGAATATATCTGCCCCTTAATGAACTTGAACTTTAATGTCTTAGTTAATTTTAATCTTTACTGACCTAATTACATTCAACTATTTGTCGTATAATAAAAAGTCTGGGTAATAAATACAATTCCCATCAAATTATATTCCTAAAACGGTCCAGTATGTAACTACGGGACAGTAGTTTCTTTAGGTTTATCTCGTATTTAATGTCCTGTAGGACGAGGAGTGGAATGGAATAACACATGTGAATACGGAGGAGACAACGTCAATATCCAGAGTCGAACCTGCGACCCCCGAACGCTACTTATTTATTTAACACCCGCCTCTTCATCACTCTCTACCTCCACCTAGTACGACATCGGACATCGGCTTAGTAAAATAAGTATTTATATTCCAAGAAATTCTAACCTTGCTTAGATATTTAGCACCAATACTTTGCCACCATAAGCAACGTGTAAAAGAACCAATCGATATCATGTATTTCAGTATCATAAATAATTAAAAGTGATAACTCCTTTTATAGCGAATTACTTACCAAAGTTATAAGTGAAATAATATAATACGTCTCTTTTAGCAGACTCGCTCAACCTACAGTTTTTGCAATTAATAAATTGCAAGTCACGATACAAACTACTTTCGTATTATTTGAAGGGCTTTTTCACGTTACTAGTAGTAAATGAATGATATGTAGCGCGAATTTTTCGGAATATTTCGTCTTTGAAGTCTTATTTTACTAGACTATAATGCGATAAAATTTCTTAATCACACAAGATACTCAAGTAATTGCAATTGCTGTTTGTTATTTTACTTCAAAAAATATAAATTAATTTGAACAAATTTTATTTAAACTAAAAATATTTTTGTAAGATTTTTATTGAGTTAAAAATTTTTATGTTTTATGTTTGTTATTTTTTCTTTCTCTTTATTTTTTGTGTTTTTTTTTTTTAATTTAATACATTTTTATTTGCCTTAGGCCTAAGTTTAGTGTATAAATAAGTATCTAGAAATTTTAATTTTTGTGAATGGGTTTAAGAGAAAGAGAAGATCTTATCGGGGCCCTAACATTACCCGAAATAAAGACTATAAATCAACCAATCCCTCTGTCTTTCTCTAAAAGTTGATTAACCTTTCATTTCTACAATTACGTGTAAATAATAACAGTTTTGTGCGTGTGTGTGTTTTATTGAAATTCAAAATCATTATAATTTAAAAAAAAAAATTTGTTTGTGATTTTCTTTTTTATTTTGAAATAATGTGTTTTTGTGTACGTTTTCGTTTGACTTATGCGTTTTTATAATTAAATTAGCCAAATTGCTGTTTTGTTTTAAATTTAAGTTTGGTGTACAATTAATTGTATTAACGCATGTAGAAATGTGAAATGTGTATATATGGGTCCTAACTTAAAGACACGTACTTTAACGACATAACGTTATTCCCACAGCAGTAGTGAAGAGCGGAGATTAGATTAGATTATTTTGGGGTGGGTTCCTGCATTGGAAAAGACTCTTTGCACGTCTTACTGTGCCCCCTTTGTTGCCGCCCTAGTTGGTTAGAAACCGTACCTCTTGTGAAATCCAGGATTTTCCCCACCAAGTTCGTGTCATCTTCATCCCCTAGTGACTCAATTCCAAATAACCTTCTGCGTATATGATCCAGCGTCTCGCAATCAAAGACAACGTGTCTTGCAGCCTCTTGGGCCTGTTGATAGAGTCGACACTTTTGATAACCGTTAAAGACGCCTACTGTTGCTACATGTTTTCTGAAGAGACCTTGACCAGTTATCAGTGCAACAACTCTTATGAGTTGATGTCGGTTTAGCTCGTGCTTGGTCCCATGTCGTTTACGTTGTGCTTGCCCGGACATTTTACACTCCTTATTTATTGTTCTTCTCTGGCTCAGTTGTACACTGTGCTCATTGCCATAAATGCAGCACATTGGTTCAGGGGAATTAGCGTTGAAGCTTACATCTCATTGTATGCCACGATCTCAATTCCACCATGTCTTTGGTATACGGAGGTCGTTGTATAATGATGAAACGGGGACAGGGAAGTGGACAGTGCAACGTAGACATATTTAAACCGATAACACTTCAAAAGTCAACCACTTTAGCAACCGTCACACCATTTATGAACGTATAGAAAATAAAAACCAGTTATATAACTAAGACGTAATATTTGATATTGAAAGCTATTATAAAACACTAACCATAGAAGTCAGTGGCGAGCAACAAAGGATCACATATAAAACAATATATTGTGACAGATACCACCATACCAGAGCCTTTTTAAGTTCGCATAACGTTCCTTAAGAGACTGAAACGGACCAGACCTTCCAACTTGGATATCATTTCACGCCGTAATAGTCTGGAACGACGTTACAGTTACTACTTTCTAAGAGCAGTACTTGCACAAAATGTTATCCTACGACAATATCTACGAAACTTGCACAGTTCTGTAGCTTAATAACGCTTTAATGCAACGAAAGCGGGTTTTTATTAAATTATTTTCTTGTTTTTATCGCCTCTTTTCTACCCTTCTCGATGTACTTAGGGAATAAATTAAGTTATTTTAGTAGAAAACATCCCTTTGACTATGTATTCAGAATAATAAGATATTTTTTACAGTATACGATAAACTTGTTATTTTTTATCTTTATAGAAATATAGTCTATATTATGCTCACCACTTAGATGAAAAAGTGTGCAGAAATATCAGTTAGTTGGTCTTAAAACAGTTGTGTGTTCTAGAGATTTTTGATTCAACCACCCCGTTGCGGCTTTAAACTGTAGTCCTAATAATCACACATCTAGAAATATATTTGGCAAAAAAATAATTTTTTTAGAATTCTATAGTTATATCATCGGGAAATCGATGTGCTGATCACACCTCACCATGGTTTGGTGAAAGTCTAATAATAAAGGTTAAAATAAATACAAACTCAGTTTTAGTATAGCAGTCTAACAGATAAACAATAGTATGACAAGTGAAGTAATCTGTTAGTA
The DNA here is from genome assembly GCA_018207615.1 of Philaenus spumarius. Lineage (NCBI taxonomy): Eukaryota > Metazoa > Arthropoda > Insecta > Hemiptera > Aphrophoridae > Philaenus > Philaenus spumarius. The sequence continues at coordinate 105,732 of JAGFPH010000918.1, read as the reverse complement.
AATGTTAGAGTTACACTATGATGGGGAATGCAATATGATGACCACACATCAACGCTTTCAACAACAATACAGCAATAGTTTTAAAATATCTAACTATGATCGAGAATTACAATTGAGCGAAATCAGTATGGGAATTCCTTAGGATTAATAATAGGAAACCATAACAGTTTCGGTATTGACTCCTAATCAAGAAAAGTGGTTAGTTACGCAAGAGCTATTCCAACAACAATTCTATATGCTGACAATACATCAACGTAATACTTTTATGATTCAATGTTAAGATATTTAAGTTGCTTACAATAACTGATTCTTCTTAACCGTTATTGCTGTCTTAAACGAAACAATTTAACAGTTTCTGTATTGACCTATCAACGAGAAAACATGTTTAGTAACGAAATTCTGCAGAGAATGTTAAACCTACATCAACATAAATTCAATTTACTGACCACACATCACAAAAATGTCGGAACTAATGTTATTTAATTTATGTTGTAGAATGGTCCTATGCTAAATTCTTGTATTTTAGAGAAGATTTCGTTTGGAAAACTGTTAAACAGTGAGCAGTGTGAAAAACGACTAGTACACATCGGTGAAACCGCAAATTACAAAGTTTGACATTTTAAAATTTATTTATGAGTATATGACTCGCTGTTTAGCTATATGGGCTCCTATATTTTATCTTTGACAATTAAAACACCTATAAGAGTTAACGAAACTGAAAACTTATGTTTCTCATTTAAACACTTAAACGATAGGGCACTCCGATACATATAGTGACTACGTTCAAATATCTCTTCTTGTCAATTTTGGTTATTTTTTCTTTCAACCATTAATCTATTCGATAACAGCGTTACGGTACAATCGCATCGGTTATTGTAAACACATAAAACAACGGAAGCATTGCGAGGTCTGTTTACCTCAGTACAGGGAGGGAAATGGGATCATCTACATCTACACGAGGGTTTTGAATATGAGATGCAATAGGTAACGGAAAACGTTTCACAAAACGGCATGGAAAACTCATAAAAATAATGTTTTTTTTTTTTAAGTAATCGTTCCGGTCAACACGTCAATTTAATATACCTTATAATCAAGTATTATTAACTGAAGCAAAAAAATAAGGGTAATGGGCTGCAAATAAAATTACTAACTAATAATTTCACAGTAACCACGCAATACTCCTTACAATATAACTTTTTTGTGAACTACCAAAGGGCATCATTTTTTAGGCAAGAAGAATTTACTACAAAAGTCTTATCCCACGTAACATACATTATTTCACAATTGCAAGAACTGTAATCACGTTCTTTTTTACTTAACATTATACAACAATAAATATAGATAGCTGTTACCATTATGACAATGTTGTTAAATACAAATTGAGAAACACTATTTGTATTTATTTCATTTCGGTGTGGACTATAATTATTTAGCTGATTTTTGACTTAATAGCCTATTATAATTCTAATGAAGGCACATAATAAACAATTTAATTTCTGAAAAGTAAAGTGTTTTCAATCTTAGCAAATATCTTAGCAAGTTTCTTGTCACAATGCATAATGACCACCTTAAAAATCGACTATTTCCATTTTTGCATTACGATAAAATCTCTTTTTTACATTGAACGTTCAACTTTTCTATTCTTTATTAATCCTAAACCATCCCATTCTTTCCACATCTCTTCTTCTATTTAACACTATGGATAATGCATGTTTTGTATATTTCTGAAAAAACTTCTCCCGGTAACTATTATTGAGCTCCGTCTTATCAATATCTGATTACCTTTTTAACCGTCTCCCATGGTGGAACGACTAACACCATGACCATGGTGTTAGTCATTCCACCATTACCGTTTCCCATCAATCTTCCTTTAGATAAATTGTCATCACAACCATAGCAACTTTTTGTTCTTTTGTTCTACAGTTTTTTTTAAAGTCTAAGAAATAGTTTAATCTTGGACTTCTTTAAAGAGTAAGTGCTCATAGTAAAAAATCCATTTTTTATTATTTTTTAATGCCCTCAATTTGTGTCTATATGTTTAATGAAGAGTGAAATAATACATGGCAAAAAAAGGAATTGCGATTTGAGGTTATGCGGTCCGAACCGTGACTCATAGATCAAATTTAATGAATAATATATATTTTAATACCTTATCTAAAATGAGTACTAAGTCCTCTACCCCCCAAATATGCATACATTATTTTTAATTATAATTTTTATACAGCCTAACATTCTTTGAATTTGAATTCATTTCCCAATCTACTACCCGTCTCTCTACAAATGTAACTAGGTCTTTTTTAGATCGTAATATAAATTTTAACTGAATATCATAACTTTAATGACTGATTTATTAGTTTCTAAATTTTTCTCTGATATTATATTCCATCCAGACAAAACTGTTTTAAAAACAATTTAATTGCACAAAAACTATGGTTAATACTAGCGTTAAAAACTCCGCAATAGTTTTATACATATTATTTAATTGTTTTATGTAACAGTAAATATTCCAGGACTTATGAAATGGCTATTTGAGTAGAATGCAGCCGACGTTCTACTTTCATAAATAACCACACGTCATAGTGATTTTACTGCAGCTTTCAGTGCTTACAGAAGCAGAGTAACATTTGAGATGTCGTAAATTTCTCTCAAGTTGTAAAATAACTCTCATGGGGTACAACACTGCAAAGGATTTTATTGTTTTAAAAGTGTAAAATACATTTAAATGTTGTACATTTTAAAATGGAAAATCCACCAATTCAAATGTGAATAAATATCGAGTGTGTATTTCCTCGACTTTTAGTAAAATTACTTAAAACTAGAGCGCTGCATACATATCAATTTAAAAAGTATGGCCCTAATGTTAAAGGGAAATATATTAATTATTTCAAAGTAAATGTAAGCCTATCTAAATAATAAAGCAAATTATATTTGTCGATTTAAAATTCATACATTAGCTGATTTAAGTTTTTCATTGTTGGTAGATCTAAAAATAAGCTGTTTACTATAATACATTTAAACTGGTATGTTGACTATTTCTCAGTAGCATTTTTCTGAACAGCTTATTTCATACAATGAAATAATGTGTATTTCTAGTTTAAATGTTAATTTTATGTTTAGAGGTAGTCAGGATCATTTTAATCTGTATTATTACTCCTGCCTTAGTTTAAACAGTTAATGCTATTTCCTTCTTAGCTTTAAGGTTATGATAACAAAACATCAACACGTTATATACTCCACATCCTGAACGTACCATATACATTATAACAATAATTATGGTAGGATAAGTCCCACATCAGTTATGAGGGCTAGTAAACGGAGGTCCCAACACGTAGTACTCGTACACCTAACGAAGAAAAATATATATTTTTCACCATTTTTAGTCAAAATTGTAGATGCGCTTCAATTAAATCAATACCTCAACACCACTGGTGTTTAGATACAGTTCTTTAAGTACAGGGTTTCAAGTAACACTTTTGATGATATCTTGGAAATGATATTTCACGAAAAAAATAGTTTTGATATCCTTAAATTCAAACTCGTTCAAATGATACTTGACAAGATAATACCATCAAACTTTGTCTCCCGAAATGCAAAGTAAACTAGGTTTTAGGTCTGTTTATTGGAAAATGCTATGCTTGGGCTTTCCAACCATGCCAAATCTTACTGGAATACTTTATTAATTTCGGAGAGTGATACAAACAAACGAATGACCATACAAGAATTCTATTATTTTGTTAAGGTACGGAACCCTATTATAAAGTGTTAAATGTTATGTTTAAATGATTTTAAAAGATAAATTAAACGACTTGATGTATAAGGCTAAAATAATTAAAATGTGTTCTGATTGATTTTAAATAAATGCACCACTTTGAAAAATGCCATCTCAAAAAGTTAAACATAAAGGGGCTACTAACAATAAGTCACACGGACAGACAGTATTGACGAAACTACTAATACGATAGTCCCAAAACAGCTGGTATAACTTGAAGCTATGCGAGTTGTGTGTAAACATGCTTTTTATTATTAAGGGTCTGCTCCAGTAAAAATAAAATTGATTTTTATCCCATTAGAGCAATGTTAAATTTCATACCATTTATTTCGTTTACTTTTTATCATAAAATTGTTTGCAAGGTCTCATTTTAAGCACAGTCACAATACGCATCCTTCTTGCAATTTACATTTTTAAAAATTTCTTTCATTTGTCAAGTAACTGACATTTTGTAAGTACAAAGTTTGATTTTTTTGATAACACAATAAAAAATTAATAATGGAAAATAATTTGCAAGCAGGATCCGAAATTTTATAAAGAATATTCAGTTTTTTCTTCAACACGCAATTACAAAAGAGAGACTTATAAAATGGTTTGAAATGAGGCAATGTCAAAGCGTTCAGCTGCAAGAAATTGCAATGCTTAGATAGGGATACAGTGATACCGGAAGTGCGTTTCCTGTTGCTTTCTCGTTTACTGGAGCAGACCCTTAACTTACTAATCCATTTGGAGGATATCGATGATAGGTCAGTTGGTAAGACGTTACATGCCAGACGGTTAAAATCGACACATTGATGTTAGCTATTCCCGGTATAATACCAATACTTGTCCTTCATTAGTTCTATGGGCTCAAAGTAAAGACGTCATCCTAAGAGAATTAGCGTCCAAAAGCATCAGTTTATCTGAGTAAAGTCAGTGAATGTATTCAGAGCGAAACGGTTTCAGGAATATAATTTAATGAGATTCGTATTCCGTATCCAGAAAATTTAATTAAAAGCCAAATAGTTGAATGGAATGAGTTCAGTCAAGATTTAAATTAACAAAGAGATGACTTTTAAACTTTAAGTTCAACAAGGGGCAATTTATTCTTTCGTTTAACTTTTTTCTATCGATCGGTAGATTCATCCTAATCGTGTGGCCGGAATTACGAGTCATTGTTTGATCATTGTTGATCAGCAGATAGTTATATTATATGTTTTTTGTGTTTCTTTAATTAGCCACATATATTTTTGAAATGTGGTCGTATGAACTTTTATCGTACGACCAAAATCGATGTATGTGTCTTAGGCTAGAAGTGAATGTGTCCTTACACTTACACATACTGATCGACGTGCAGCGGTCGTCCATTGCCTCGGCTAGACACGACCGCCGTGCAGTAGTCGTGAATACAATGGCGTACGTGATCAAATTCACGTCTTCACACACATCGAATTTTGTTCGTCCTCCGCATGTCTAGTTGCGTTTCGACTGCCATCAGGGAAGGCAGTGTTGAGGTTTAGGTCAGTCAATTTATGCCAGTTCTTTGCTACAGTACTACAGTCATACACTTTTGGTGATTTCTTTTAGTTATTTGTTTTTTAAGTTTATACAGAAGTTGTGTCTTAAGTTCAATCTGTGATTTGTTCTGTTTTCGTGAAGTTATGTATATTCTATTAAACAATGGTTGGAAGTATTGACAATTACCTCCTTATTTCATTAGTACAAGCTAGGCTAGTTCTTCTCATGCTCATGCTCATACTCATACAAGATGACAAGCCAACTGAAGCAAATTATCGTGAAAAAGGTACGTCTACGATAATAAATCGATGGGTATGAACGCTACTTAACATCCAAAATCGGTACGACCCAAATCGATGTGTGTATAACTAGCCAAATCCATCTTGTTTTTACCGCATAAAATTCAAAAACCTTAAATTATTTTGTGTTATTACAAAATTGTGTTTACATAGGGGTTATTAATTCAAACTCCCTCAAAACATAATATCTGGAAGGCATGTAATACTTTCAAAAGTTCACTAAACAGCTTTATTTTCTATATTTATTCTACTCAGTATTTATGGGACGGCTAGTTAACAACAGTTAAAGCCTCAGATACGGGTGAATAGGTTTGAGAATAGATGTTATGGCCATTAGTGTTGTCCTCTGCCATTATTAGTCCAATTGGCACAAAGTAAAGGCCCTAAGTAATTAAAAGGAACTCAGTAGTCGTGCTACTAAACAAAAATAAATTAATAGGAGGACTATCCTATAAAGTTGAACATTGTAACAATTTAATTTCATGGGTTTAATTTACCTGATTTTTATTCTTTAAAATACAGATAGACAAAAGCGGTTTCAGATATAATAATACACAAATTATGTTTTTCGTCATACCGACTATTGTTATAAATTAATATAATACGAACTTACCGTCAAAAATAGTCGAAAGTAGTGTTTTTACGAAGGCCGTTTCGGCTATTCAGCCATTATCAAGTTGTCGGGAGGAGTCACTCCGTTGTCAAACACATAGTTTCACATACATTTAAAACAAATACAGACACTAAGTCACACATTAAAAACAATCAGAGAGATCAGTACAGCGCGAGACAGTAGGCCTACCGTATATGAGATCGTTTTTAATGTGTGACTTAGTGCGTGTATTTGTTTTAAATGTATGTGAAACTATTTGTTTAAGTGTTCATGACAACGGAGTGACTCCTCCCGACAACTTGATAATGGCTGAATTGCCGAAACGGCCGTCGTAATAACACGACTTTTGACTATTGGTGACAGTAAGTTCCTATTATATTAAATAATAATACATCCTTATGTCACCAAAATCACAAAAATGTACAATACATAAATACAGTTTACAAAAATCTACGAAATTCATAGTTAACACTTGGCAAGATGGTCGGATGTTGATTGGTTAAGATAAACGTAAAGTCAAAGAATTTTGTTGTGGACTTTAATCTACAATTCACAACTCCATAGATCTTTTAAGTTTTTTCTGCGTTTATGAAGGCCTGATCAAGGAATATATATATAATATACAAGTATATGTCCGAAACCACGAAGGTCTAATTATTATAATCTACAATCCGTGGGCTGATAAATTAAAATTTGATTATATTTAAAAAGATACAAATTTTCAAATGTATGATATTTATGATACAAAATATTTCTTGTTCATATTTTGATACATTCCTTTCTGCCTCAAATAAAATCAACATATGCAAATTTAAATTAACGAATTAAGTTAAATGTAATAACCTTTATTTAGCATTAGATTGAAGACACGATATAAAGTAAATCCAAATTGGATGTGCTTCCTACAGATTATTACGTTCTTTTGCGTATAAAAGGAGCACATCATGGCCGCCATAGCGGCAGGCCTCCCAATGCAATAAGCCCAAGATAAATACATTACAAGCGACTGGTGACGGGAATTGAGAGTTAATGTTTGTGCTGAAAATTTATCATTTTAACTTTGAATACATTTTTTACAAACATCCGTCATATTAAAGCAAACAAATATATTCTTCAAGCAATAAGAACATAAAGTACAGTGCAATATTAGGTACGAAACGAGGCGAGGGCAACGAGTAATAATTCCAAGTTTTAGGTTTTAAAAACTTTCAAAAAGGAAAACATACGCAATGGCGAGTTTGTTAGTATTCCGAAGTGTCAAATTAGTTTGCTTTGTATTTCCGTCATGGCTGCCAGTGAGTTCCTTCACACGTAATTCAAACATTTGACCATTTTGCATTAAAATCTTACAGTTTATTTCATTACAGGAAAAACTTATATATATGGCAATTCAAAAATGGATTTCATATCCGATTTCTGTAGGACCAAAATCTAAAGCCCTTACTAAGGGTTTAATCCATGTGATATATCGAATAAATTACTATTTCTAAGTTTTCTAAGTTGTTTGCAATTGAAACGAATGTTGACTACTGACATGTTCACTATGTTAGTAGAGACGCCCAACTAATACAAATCCTCAATATGCTAGAGTGTAAATCAACTTGTTCTGTTACTTGTAGAAAATTACACGAAAGGAGCACATTCTACAGTTAAACTCTAAATTAAATTCTAATCTATAGTTATAAAAGTTTATCTGAAAAAATCTGTAACCAAACCAACGGTACCCCGGATGTTGAACCAAGCGTTTATACATTGTAGGGTGCAATGCGGAATAGACTACTAAAGAACCTAATATCAATACAATAGTCCCCCGAACATATTCCCTCTGAAACATTTATTTATAAGAATTACATATTAGTTTATAATACGACCAGAGACATCTGCAATGTCCACAATTATTACATTATCATTTTACCATACACACGTAACAAACGTCAACCAATTTTGTTTCAACTTTAACTTTTAATAAGTTATTGTATTTGATAAGTTGCCTCAATATATTTGAAAGGAACCAAAGATCACGAAATATATAACAAAAGAGTTGGCAGTTAGGTTTCGAGCCCTGAAGTAGATTCCTAAGAATCTTAAATTTAAATAGTGCTACTTTAATGTATCAATTCAAGCTGGGACACATGTGTTTGAAATTGTTTTTCTTGTGTAAAGACGTTTTAGTAATAGGGGTAGATTTATATTCAGAACAATTTGCTAAGATATACCAACATCTGTATTATTATATTAATTAGATTATTCGTTTTGTATTTAGTGTAGTTTTTCTTATACACGAACGATCAACTACATGGTTAGGTATTTTTGTGTAATAACACTGAAACTATATTTTATGTGCAATAAAATAGACGAATAAATAAATATTATTATTATTACTTGTTTAGAGTAAACTTAACTAAGCCGATATAACTTACAGTTAAAGCACTCCATTAGAACGAGTGGACCAGTCCGAGAAGTATAGAGCTTGCACAGTATTATAGTCAATTAGTACAGCTAATTGAATTCACATTATACAGTGCCTGCATTTTCATGTAGGCATACTATTCACCTATGTGAAGTTTAATTGAGTCCAGCCGATAACCTCTGATTGAATTAGTTTTCTATAATATTGAAATGCAAACAGATTTAAAAAAATATTATATTCATCAGTATTTATTAATAGTATACAGAGTATGCGAAACAACATATAATCGTTCAACGTAACTTGGCCATGCGCGTGCCAGAACAAAACGTGAAGTTCAGTTAATTTAATACAATTAAAAGTTATAACGCTGTACTATTACAGTTTCTAAAAAACACCAGCTCCTGGTTAAACTTCATTCGTGTAGCCTATTATACTTCATGAAAGTCAAATTAAAGAACTAATTAAACACAATATAGTACACTTCATAAGAACATCTTAGATAGAAGATCCCGCTAGGCCTTATTCAAAGGTAATATAAGAATGATCTAATATTTTAGCTCTCGTTCACGTTTTTCTATATTTTGTAGTATAGTAATAATTTTACTAATTATATTTTTAACATTGGTTGTTATCAAAATAATTGAAATATATTTCTTCATAAAATTTTTTAGAAATTAACTTCAGCCATGTAGTAAATCATATGTTATGCAGTCTTCAGGAAAATGAGTAAATATTATGTAGCCATTCCCAATATTTCGTTGTAATAAACCCTGAGATTCATTTCTGCAATTGTTTGGAAATTATTGAAAATATCAATAACCAATATTAAGCCGCTTCCAAGATTTTAAACTCGCTTGATTTTAATATTTTGTAAGTTAGCATATTTCCTTGAAAAGCTATTGCAATAATAATATCTGGCAGTCGTTGCACGCGGAGCTCGTTGTCTGCTACTTCTCGGGCTTTCGTATACCTCTAATATTTTGTCATCTGCTTGCTTTTCTTCTCTGTCTGAATGAAATATGAATAAGGATTAAGAAATCCATTTCTGTTTTATTGTTCATGATTAAATAAATATAAGTACTAATTATTTTTTTATTATGGGTTAAATATTTTATTTTGTACCCCAGTGTTATCTATGCAACAGTTCAATATAACAATAAATTGTAATCACTAATATCAGATTTTGCGTAAGTAATATTAGCTGATGCGCAGCGTAGTCAACGAATATACATAGGATGTTTCCAAAGTTCTTGGAATTTGGCTATAATTTTTATTATTTTGTTGATTTTCGTCAATATTACAATGGGGGGGGGGGGTTTTCAACATAATCTCCATTTTTTAACTGAATACATTTATCCCAACGATAAACTAATTTTTTTCAGCCGTCTTCCCTTTTTCGGTATCTCCTCAATCCACCTGTTTATGGCACGTTGTACGTCAGTTAAACTTTTTAATAGATCACCCTGTAAGGGTTTTTTTCAAATCAGGGAACAGATTATAATCACTGGTTGCAAGATCCGGGGAATAAGGTGGGTGCGGAAGCAACTCCCATTGTAAATCGTTCAAAACATCCTTCGTGTTTCATGCAGTGTGTGGTCTTGCATTATCCTGTTACAATAACGAACGCTTATGCAACTTTCCAGACCGTTTTTTGAAAAGTGCCTGTCGCAGTGGTCCGAATAATAAATTCGAATAATATTCTGCTTTAACTGTAGTACCTTTTGCCAGATAATCCATCAAAATAATCCCTTCACAATCCCAGAATACAGAAAGCATTACCTTTCCAACAGACGGAACTGC
>JAGFPH010000918.1:80326-95244 GCA_018207615.1 Philaenus spumarius | reverse complement strand
AGGATTGAAATAAGGAATCCACGTTTCGTCAGTGGTTATTATTCGTTACCAAAATTATTCACCGTATCAGGCTAACAGCTCTTAAAGTTGACGACATGTATCAGAACTATTGAGTTTCTGTTCTGGTCCCAACAGCCTTGGCACCCAGCACGCCGAAAACTTGCTGACGCCCAAACAATCATGCAAGTGTCATGAACATGTCGGGTACCTATCCCTAGGTGTACACTTATTTGACGGATAGTCATTCGCCTGTCCTCTTTCAGTAGGTCTTCGACGGTAATAATGTTTCTTTCATTTACCGACGTGCTTGGGCGCCCACTGTGAGGATCGTCTTCTAACGATGTTCTACCGGTTTTATTACGATCGATTCACCGATAAACAGTACTTTTGGATTCTGCAGACTTACCAAATATGCTTTGCAAGACGCTGAATAATTTCTAATGTTTTCAAACCTTCTTCCCACAAAAATAAAATTATTTTTCTTTGAGATTTTGCTGCGTGTTACATGGTTACAAAAACAGTGCTATGAAAACGCGTCTATATCAGTCGAACACCTAAATCAGACTGAACAATATTGCACTAGATAAACATGTCAAGACTTGTCTGGCACCAATAACATTGCCTATAAGTTCTGCGTAATTTAATTATAGCACAGTTCCCAGAACTTTAGCAACATCTCTCTTAATATTCACTAAGAATAGGTAGTATAAATCACCATATAAAACTAATATACATCACAGTTATCTGAAAGTCACAGTATCAGTATTCACTGATAAAAAAAAATTAGCTCATACTTTCATCTTTAGTTCGGTATAATGGTGTGCAAAGCACAGTTGAACCTCTCCTTGTACTTATATTAGAAGTATTCCAGGTGAGCCTGCCCTTTGGTTTTTAGACCAAAATGACGTAAATTATTTGCTTTAAAATCTTAAGTTTTTTTATAGTAAGGAGTAATGTGAACATCGCCTTATTAAGTTTTACCAAAATATAATATATGTATTTTGCAAAATTGTATGATGTATTTATATTTTTCACATAATTAGTTATAAAATTTAATTTTGCAAAATTCTCAGTCTGACTTTCCCAAATTGTCGTGGCCTTCTGCTTCTGGAAACCTCGTCGGTGCCCTTTGCTGTCGTACATTTGATTTAGTATCTCCAATAACATTAAACTACACCATTTACAGTGAATATTCATGTATACTATTAATAAATATCTTAAAACATAATACTATGATTATTTTAAACACTAACTAGCTAAAACTGGATGCCTGGATACAGGATACAAAAATAATAATGTTTGCTCGGACGTTTCATTACACAAGGAGGATCTCTGAAAAAGGGACTTTTCTTCTCATTACTCTAGCTGTGAAAGGATACACAGATCAATGACGATTCATTTTAGGAAAAATTATCTACAATTTAGATTTGGACTTTCATCTTCCTGATGAGACTGTTGTTGCGGAAAAATCTTAATGTTTTCGACTTTGTATGTCCTCACTAGTGAAACAAAAAGTTATAAGTTTATATCTACCGCTTTATCTACAGTTTATAAATATGTGACCGTAGAATTGAGTAACCAAATAAGGATACCATTAGGATTGAACGAACAGATTAGAGGTAAATTTGTAAATTAATATATGCATAGTTTTTTAATCCAGGTCAACATAAATAATTTTTTAAATAGTCTACTGTTTATTTTAGTACTCTACCCGCTACCTTATCATATGTGCTATTTCTCAGTGCAATTTCCATTAAAAGCTGATTTCATACTTTGATACTATTAGCATTTCTAATTTATAGGTTTTGCTAAAAGTTTTGGTTTCGCTAAGTCATGCTGGTACTTTATGTCTTTAATATAACTCATAATCTATATATATAAAATTCAATGTATGTTTGTACGTTTGTCTGTATGTTTGTCCTTTATGCGTTACCAAACCGTCCATCCGATTGCTTTGAAATTTTGCACATAGTAACACAGGTTAACCCTGGGAAGGTTTTAGGCCATTTACCAAAGTCCTAGGACACTAGGGCTACGCCCCAGTGGCCCTCTAAGTTTCAATGTTAATCTTATGGAAGGTCAATCTTAAGGAAGAAGATGTTCTTTTGATTTTATCAGAAACAGCTGTTCGTATGAAAAGCTTTAAAACAGCCGATTTTGATCAACATCTGATTTTGATCAACAACTGATTTGGATCAAAAACTGAATATAATTTTAGGTTAGGTAAATCAAGCAATGAGCAGAATCCCATTATAATTTACATCGGCCCTCAGGGATACGAATTACAGGCTTTCAAAGTTTCAAATTAAGCAATAGCGAAACATTGCCGGGTCAGCTAGTATATTATAAACTACTTGTTGCTCACATTTAACATTTATCATAATTTAACCTTTTAGAGTTGAGGTTTTGGTCTTATACCTTTTATTAAACAGAGATTTTTATAAGTTGAGGAAGCAATAAGGGTTGGGATACGATCGCAGGAGTACCCTCTAGTTGAATGTATTTGCAAAGCAATCTTGAATGTTTGTCATTTAGATTTGAGCAAATATTTATTACACAACTATTATTATATTGTACATTATACTTCGGCTTAATATTTTTATTCATTTTTAACGGTTTAGCAAAAGTAAAATATCAACAGTAGGTTTTTCGCAAACCATTTTCATTTTTTCAAATACAGCATAGCCCAGTTTAACAAAATCTTAAAATGAAATTTAGTCATATTACCAGGAATATAATTCATAAGACACCAATAACAGCTTCATAAAATAGAATATATAATTTGTTATTTAAATAACAATAAACATAGACATTTTTCCTCTATATAATAATATAGAGTAGATAAAATGCGTTAACTAACACATATTTCTGTGTTTGTGTGTTATATATATATATGTTCAAGCTTCTTTACTTGTAAATCGTTTTTCAAATTCTAACTTGTAGATTAACAAACAACTTTTAATTATATCAATTGTTTAAGTCAAGTAATAAGGGAAGAGAGGGGTTGAAACAGAGTCGAATGTTGTGTCGTACCCTTCCCTAAGGGCTAGCGGCTGCTCAGATTGCCCTACTATAATTGATTTCCGGTTAATGCTCATTTAATTCAAAGAGAGAGAGAGAGATGGGGAGTCTATACAAAGTAGTGTTTTGTGTTCAGAGTAAAAACAATTTAACCTTTTAATTGGTAAGAAATGGGCGAGGGTTAAACTTGACTTTAAAATAGATAAAGTTAACGGGAAGAAGTAATTGTCCAATCAATTAAACACTTTATTTCTAACCAACTTTCTCCATGACTGAGTCACCTGAGAACATCCCGATATTAGTATCGATTCCATTAATTGAAAAGGTATGACTTTAATAATTATTATAGAAAGTCAACTCTAACTAGACGGATTAATGAAAAACCACTAGATAACAAAATTTTATAAAAGAAATTAATTTTTAAAATTTGTAATCTAATATCGGCGTTTGATTCCTAATTTATTACTGTCCAGCCGTCTCCTTCAGCAGTCTTTTTTTTCGTCCTGTCAATTCCTTCCTCAGCTGTCCTCTTCCAACAGGCGCCCATAACATTATCTGCTTTACAAAATAATATTTCCCCATCCTCTGATAGTGGCCCAAGCTAAACCATTTGATGTTTGCTGATGTTGTTGCTCGAGTGTCATCCAATACAAAGCGTTTATGAAAACTAGTCAAGCGGAAATATACATTTTTAGCGAATTTCCATAGGAAAAATGAGCTATTGCAGTTACCCTTATCGTAAGACCCAAGGTCGGGAATAGCAAATGAGCACCGATCATGGTCCCCAGAACACGTTTTGGGGTGTCAATAAAAATCATATATATATATATACATATGTATAATATGTATATATGTGTTCGCACTCTAGCGGCCGCATTTTAAGTCCGATTTGGTTCAAATTTGATACACATGTTGGTTGTCTATTTGGTTTGGACGTGTTCGTTAGCCAAAAAAATCCAACAACCAGAAGTACGTTTTTTGACCGGAAGTAACTATTTCTTGAGATTTTTACTACAAGAATTAATTTTTTTAGAGTTTTTTCTAAAAATATAAATGTAGGATGTTATTCTGCACATTTTGTTTTTTTACGCGACCTTATAGCTCGCTTGGTTCCCCCAAAATCGACCAAAGCGTAAAATACCATAAAAGTACCCGGTTCGAAGCCAAGTGGTGCAAACTCGCGAAACCAATAGGCGCAAACAAATTCTACTAATATATTGAGTACAAACAGTCAGCTGTTCAACGACTTCGTGAGTACAGCTATTTCCCAAATTGTAGATTGAAACCCTAAAACATAGGCCTATAAACTTAATTTTGGAAATTTGCTCAACTTACGTCAGCGGTCTAGCCAAACTATATATCATGAACATTCAACGACGACACAACGATGTCATGGACGAGATATTCAGACACAGATATACAGTCAGACAGTCAGACGTACAGTAACCGAATATTTGTCTGTAATCTTTACAAAGCGTCATATCTATTCAAAGATTTTCACCATTTTCGGAAAAAAATTAAATAAAGACGATACTTTCCGTTCGTTTTTTACGATATATTTTTATCGGTATGGATTACAATAAGGTTTTCCGATAGCATTCTTTTTTGTACCTTTTGTAAAAAAAAAAACTAATAATGAATAAAGAGTGCATTGGACATCAAAGAATATTTCAGTACCTGTATATAAAAAGCATAAAACGTGCTTAAAATGTACATACAGTATATATATTATTCGTTTTGATATAGTTAAACATAATACAATAGTATCGAACGACGTTTGTTTTATTATTGGAATATTTACCAGATAGCATGCTTTATAAGTACATCAAATTTAAGTTTGAACGAATTCTACGTTTTAACAAACTGAAAACGAGAGATCCAAAAAAGTTTGATCACAAAAAATAATAACGTGCTTTAAAAATAAGATTTTTCATTTTATAGAAAATTATTTGAGACTTCAGCTAACAAAATTCATGACACTATTATTATGCAGACGAATGGCAAGATGTCCCCATATTTACTTGGTATTCCTACCTTTGCTCCGCGACTTGCTTACATTAATTTTGAAATATGACCAGGAAGCGCCCCAAGTGAGTAATTGCGCCTGGTTTATAAAACAGTAGCCATTTTTGAGCATCTTAAATTTTATTTATTGTGCCTATTCCCTTTCCCCTGCCTAAGAAACTTTTCATTTCACGGGGACTTTCTGGTCCTGTAAACATTAGGATGAAATCTAAAAGCAATGTCAATGTAATACTGGAAAATATTTTCCGTGTTTATACTTATAAATAACTAATAACGTGGCTTTCTTTCAAAAACGTTTAACGCGATACAACTACAAGGTTTGGGATTGCAACACTGTCTTGGTTCCCAGAGTTGTATTTCACCAGCAAATTTAAGGGTGTACTAGAAAACGTGGAAAATAAAAATCATAATCGACCACCAAGGTTTCAATACATATGTGCTATTTATGACCGGCAGTTTATTAGCGAATTTAAATAGGAAAAATGAGCTATTGCAGTGGCCCTTATGGTGAGACCCAAGGTCGGGAGTATCAAATGAGCACCGATCATGGTCCCCAGAACACGTTTTGGTGTGTCATTAAAATTCAATCCAACAACCGGAAGTACGTTTTTTGACCGGAAGTAACTATTTTTTTAGATTTTTATTACGAGAATGAAATTTTTTTTAAAGTTTTTTCTGAAAATATAAATGTAGGATGTTATTCTGCAAATTTTATTTTTTTACGCGACCTTATAGTTCGCTTGGTTCCCCCAAAATCGACCAAAACGTAAATTACCATACAAGTACCCGATTCGAAGCCAAGTGGTGCAAACTCGCGAGGCCACTAGGCGCAAACAAATTCTACTAATATATTACGTACACACAGACAGCTGTTCAACGCCTTCGTGAGTAGACCTATTTCCCAAATTGTTGGTTGAAACTCTAAAACATAGGCCTATAAACTTAATTTTGGAAATTTGCTGAACTCACGTCAGCGGTCCAGCTGCGTGGTCGAATTATTTTCAGTGTATCAGCTATGGGAGGTTCATACCAGCAATACAGATCATATTGCCTTTAGAGAAGTTTGCCAAAATGAACTACAAGCTCCCAAAACTCTGGAGAAAATATGTTTAGGAGACTATATTGATAAGTTAAAGGAATAGTTGTCATTGTTTTATGATTGATAAATGTAAGTAAATATAGAGCAGAGTAAATTTTGTCTCACTCGCGGCCACGTACGTAGACATAAAAGTTCACGCACTACAAAATAGTAGATGGTAGTTTAATGTATATTTCGACTTGCTCACGTACGCACTACAAAAAAGTAAGTGGTAATTTAATTTACATTTTGAATCACCCATGTGAATCACACATATCGGTTCACGGACTACAAAATAGTAGATGATAGTTTAATGTACATTTCGTTTCAACAGAATACGTTTTATTTGCAATAATTAATGATTTCTTAGAAATGCTTGGATAAGACTCCAGGGATTTCTTGAAAACGAGAGTATTTTAAAATAAACTACTCCAAAACACCATCGCCAAACTAAGTCTGTAAATTATAAACTATTTTTTCCATCTTATAAACGTTTATATGGTCTGTAAAGGTGTACACTATCCTAGAGGGAAACAGTTGCAAAGGAAATATCCTTCCTTTCCTTAGTAAAGTTCCCCCGGGGACGTAATCAATACGGATTTTCTCTGTTTAAAAAGGTCCTTAATCCTCTATAATGCTGACCTTTGGTCTGGGTACTTCCTTTTTTCGTCCTTTATGCTTCATAAAATATAAAATGTATAGAGACAAATCAATAGTAAACTATTATTATCAACCGTACAGTATACAATATATATTATGCGATAAATTATTAATTCAGAATAATCTATTTACATAGGATATCTGAAAAATATGGAATACAACAAAAACCTACATTTATTAAAATTAAGAAAACTTACGTACTAATGAAGGAATAATGATGAATTAAATATGTTTATACAATTTTAATTTACAAAATAAAAATGTTGATTATTAGTATTAAAAATATGTTATTGTTTATAAATGTTTCCCGTTATTGTTTTATGATAAAAAATTAAATATAGTGTCTTGAATTAATTTGGTACCTGAAAGTTGTGAATGTACTATTATTTAAGTTTGTAATGTTGCTGGTTGAAGATCTGGTTACCATTTTAAATGCACTGACTTAACACGATTGTCTAATGGCTCACTGCTGTACACAAATAATGATTGTATTTTTATATGGCTTTAACACCTTTTGCAGTTCTGACTAGTCCAAAAGTCTAATTAAGATTGCTTCTTCTAAGCCATTGTTGTCTCCCATCCGACTTGATCTTCTCCATTTTGTTTCTTTATTGTTTTTCTTTATAATTTAGGTAATATTCATAATTTTTGTATCGCTTATTTACATATTTATATACAAGATTGATTATTCATACAACTAATAATAGATGATAAAATTTTATGCGCAAGGAAAAATTAGTAATACGAAATAGTCATGATTTACTATTTTATTTAAATTACTAGTAGTAAATTTTATGAAAAATCACGGGCAGATTAATTTTATACACATAACAATTATTCACTTTTATACACTTTCATTATTCGTCTTAAAAGTGTAATAAAAGTTCTGAGTCAAAAATCAGACATGACAAAAAAATGTCGCATATAATATTTTACTTAAGGCTTGAATTCATTTTGGGAAAAAAACAAAAGATCATGCATTTCAATCATAGGCCTACATAAATTAATAATTTTTAACCCAAATTATATTATTTAGGCAACATTATATTTTTGTGTATATTTACTTTCACTCAAATTTTCATCGTCAATAACTCGCTATCTAAACTCTAAGAAGAGTATATAAATCTTTGTCAATAAATTTATGGAAGCCAAAAAGATAAAAAGAATCAGATGTATATTGATAAAACACAAAATTGAACCTAAATATTGTAAACATAACCTTAAATGGTTCACATAGTTGCTGACATATACAGGCTGATTCAGTAAAGCGTAGCGGGCTATGCAGATTCAGATTCTACATGCAAAAATAAGTCGAAAATGTAAAATAACATTTTTTCGATTTCGGCTTAGTTTAGCCGTAATCCGCCATTTTGTTTTTTTACAAAAACTCGCTGTAACTCTGGAAATAGGTAAGATATCGCCTTCAATTTTGGAATAAGCATTTTATATGTGGCGAATTACGGCCACAATTTTTTTTAAATTGAACAATTTGTGTTGTTATTTTTCTAGCGAGCTATCAGATTCTACATGCAAAAATAAGTCGAAAATGTAGTATAACACTTTTTCGATTTCGGCTTAGTTTAGCCGTAATTCGCTTGTAGACAATTACCAAGAAATTATGTTTTTTGTCGATAACTCGGTTATCCTTTGACCTACTGAAACTACAAAAAAAAAAGCATTTTGTCTGTCGTTAAAAAAGGAAAATATTTTGTTTCTTGTACATTTTTTGTAAAGTTAACGGTTTTCAAGATATTCCACGTTAAAAATTTGTAACGGCCGCCATTATGAAAATTATAAAAATTAATTCTTTGTGTTTGGTACACTCGTTAATCGTAACATATAAAATTCTTATTCCAAATTTGAAGTCGATATCTTATCTACTTCCAGAGTTACAGCAAGTTTTTGTAAAAAAACAAAATGGCGGCTTACGGCTAAACTAAGCCGAAATCGAAAAAATCTTATTCTACATTTTCGACTTATTTTTACATGTAGAATCTGAATCTGCATAGCCCGCTACGCTTTACTGAATCACCCTGTATAACAGCTGATAGACATCAGCTGTTGTATGTTAACGACTAAATCAAACAATACGGCTTTTTGCATGTGCTATACTTTTTTTGTTACTTACGTACGTACAATCGCTTTTATAGGAGTTGATTATTGAAAATGATGAATATTTGGAAAATTTTATTACTATACAAAGTTATAGAATACATTTTTGGGAAGGGCATAATATATGAATGAGGGATGAATGATATAACCGTTCAAATGTACTTTATCTAAAATTTCGTATATCATATTTGAATGTGTAAGATAATACAATATTAAGTTTATTTAAAACTTCCTTGCAAAGGAACCTATTTCAACCTATTTCATTGTTCAGGTTAACTAGATTTTAAACTATACGCCAAAAAAGGTTCATATTATAGTGGGGAGCAGTAAAGAAAATGGTATTTAGTTACAAATACTTAAGTACGCTATCAAAACTCTAAAAAGAATCAAGTGAAAATAACGATATTTTTTGCTCGTTCGTGATCCAGATGGCACAAGTACTTTGAAGAGACTCCCAAAACTAAGTATTGGCTTTGGATTTGTTCGGTTCAAACACAAATATTTACTGAAAATATATGATATTTGGAGCTCGGTCGTGATCAGGATGGAACAAGTCAGTGTTTTGAAGAGACACTTGAAACTCAGTATTGACTTTGGATTTGTTCGGTTCAAACAGAAATATTTGCTGAAAGTATATGATATTTGGAGGTCGACGGTGATCAGGATGGCACAAGTACTTTGAAGAGACTCCCAAAACTCTGCTAGCCAGGTATTTACTAACCCTTAACAACTCAAACAAGTACATAATAAATATTATAATATTTGCTGAATATAACGCGTAGCCTACTGCGCGCCCCAAAGGCCGCAAATATTTCTCGCACAACGCGAAACTCGTTGGCCAACAGTAATGCATTCTGTTGGCCAACAAGTAGTAAATATGGCGGACGATTTGTGTATTTTTGTGTGTATTTTTTTTATTTTTGACGACGTTCCAATGTACGTAGAATTATTGTGTGTGAACTGTGTGTGTTTTGTATTTTAATGTGTTTCGTGTGCAGTGTTTTAAAAATGCGATTAATCGTGAAACAGCTGTAACACGTTTCTTAAACTAAGAATTGGATAACGATTACGTAAGAAACATAAATTTAATAACATTAACGTTATTTTGAAGCAGATTTTTTAATTTTAGCTTCATTTGGGCAGTAATTTTTGTTTAGTATTATTTTTGGGCATTGCAAAAATAGTGTTTCCGTGTTTCACTCGGAGCTGCTTAAATTATAGTTTCTAGATACAGGTTAGACGACAGAGTAACTGTAAATAATTTTAGTGGAATAAGACGCACGGGCCTTAGGCTAAATATCATCTTAGTAATTGGAGCAATTTACATTATTTTGCAAGATTTGGAAGCTAGTTACTAAACAAACTTATTTAGAGAATTTCATAGACTTATATTATAACGCCAAGATAAGGCAAAGTTCTTTAAACAGAATAAAGGAAAGAATCTCTCAATTTATTCCTCAGCGTTTGGGAGAGAAATTCAATTTGTGTTCCATCACGAAGCCGTGTTTCTTGTTTCAAAGTAGTTGCGTTTAATACAGCCAAAGCGTAGCAAGTGTTTACACTGTTGAAACGTCACTTCCAGAAAAAAAATACCTCAAACGTCAACTTTACTGTCGACTTGTTCATATTTTGACAGTTATGTTTTCAGGAAGAAGTCTGCGTACAAGAGTAAAGTTAGTTAAAAGCAGCACTATCCACGAATATAAGTATATTATTCATAACCTCAAAATCAAACATGTATGAAAGGTAAAAACACAGTCGGACACATCCAATACAATCGTTTAAAAATAATATAAAATTAAATATTGTTGATTAGTGCGTAAAACAAACTTGAATGTACAAACTGCCCGTATTCGTAGGTCGTACTGTGTCACATATTTTAAAATGTGTTAAAAATGTACGTATTAAATATAAAAAGAGGCAATGAAAATATGACGAACATAAATATTTGTATTTGTATTTTATTGAACTATAACCATTGAATATATAACCTATAGGGTATATATTCAAAGCTATAACTCTGTCTAGTTCAGGTTGGCCGATGGACCCGGGACTACCTGAGGCCACCCATATAATTCCTCGTCGCTGTCCGCTGCCTAGGCGATGAGTCACCTACTGGCTGTGTTTATACAATGGTACACTTTCTTAACAGAATAATAATTTAACATTTAAAAAAAAAATATTTGAAATCTACTAAAAAAGTTATGAAGAATTATACCAAACTCGACCTAAGTATTAGAACATTTAATCTGATTATGACAATGATTACCAGTTGTGTTCCCTTGCAGACGGAACACAAGAATCTATTTTTAAGAAGATATCTTGCAAGTGAACCGATCAGAAGCAATTTCCACATCATATTAAAGCTAAAGGTAGGCCTACATACTACAAGTTTTATTTGTAACATTTTTGTGTATTTTAAATAATTTAAAAAATATAGTTAATAAAGTAAATTTATATGCCTTGAGAAATAATTTTGTTTGGTGTTTGTTGTTTAATAGGTCCTTTAATATTACGATGAGCATAGGCGTCGCGTGGACTATTGTTGGGGGGGGGGGGGGGCACAACCGGCCAACGTGTGATCCAAAAGTTTGTTTGGGGGAGAGAAAATAGGGAACACCCCCAGGATAAAACCAATTTGGTTGTTGATAGTGGAAAACAGCGTTTAACATTACAATTTAAATTTTGAACCATTGACTGTTGAAGGAATATCGGGAATGTATAAACTGGTCCGACGGTCAATATTATTGGGTTAAACTAGTTCGACGGTTAGCACCAGGGCTGAGGAAAACGGCCCGACGGTACAATCGCAAAACAAAATTTCAACTTATGATAGTTCTACTCATCATTAAAAATCATTAGGTCATTAAAGCGATATGATCTTTAAAATAATTAAATAAATAATTGAATAGGTTAGGTTAGGTCTCTGCAGCACATTTCAGAAGAAGAGGAAGGTTTCTTCTTTTAGCGTTGCTCAAGTTTTTTTTAAGCATGTAACATCGTCTCGGGTGATATTGTCAGTCACGGGATCGGGAGCGGACGCAATCTCTGTTCTGATAAATTTTGCAAGTATTTTCAGTAATGTGTAGAAATGTATGCCTACTTAGGTTGGAACACGGTTCGTGGCTATGTATACTGTTAGTACAACCCAGAAAATCTGTGCTCTGTATTTAAAATTATAATTGAGACAGTCCAAGGCTCACTTCCTTGTAGTTTTCTTGATTCAAAATATTTCAAATGAGTAAATTTTAATAAATCGTTCAATTGAAATAAAATTATTTTACTATGCAAAAATACTAATTGAATTTATGGGAGCATCGGTTAAAATCAATATTATGTATATGTATAATTTGTATATGAAAATTAGTGAAAAGATGGAACACTTTTTCGAGACTTTAACTCTTCCGGACAGAACACACGAATTGAAAGAAAATTAAAGTTAAAAATTACTTTTTATTTGTTACATTTAGTTAAAAAAATAAGTGATTCCGACGCTCTACGACTTTTTAACTGTCAAAATCGGTTATAAAGTACAAAAAACATATAAAACGTTACCCCACACTGTATTTTCAAAATTTTTATCCAAAAACGTGACCCCGACGCGCTACGACTTTTTAACTGTCAAAATCGGTTTTCCCGTACGTAAAACGTTATCCCCACACAGAATTTTCAAAATGTTGACCTAATATTTTCAAAATTTTGACCCAAAAATGTGACCCCCAACGCGCTACGACTCACGCTAGAAAGTTGAAAAGCTTTTCAACTCTCCACAATAAAATTACGAAGATTTTGTTACCAATAGAAGTTTTCTACGATGTCTGTGAGTGTTTATATCGTGTATGCAGGAAAACAGACACACATAAAATCATCGCATGATTTCAAACTCGTTGATATGGGGGTTTCCTATAAAAATCAAAGCACCTTTTATTCTGAAATTACAAATCCATATCCTTCGGGGAAAGTAATAACTAAACAATTATCATTGGTTGTACGTAAAATCCGTAAGTATACACATTTTTTGTAATCTTTATTTTTTTACAATTAAGAATAACATTGAAGCCAAACTAAGTTTCATAATTAAACATTGTTGCTACAATTCTTATATTTTATAAAAAAATCTTGATGTTTACATTAATTGAGCATAAGCCTTCTTTCAGTTCGTTTTGAAAATCTTCGAACTAGGGCATTTAGTTTTTTTGAAAACTAATTTACAATCTGCGCAGTGAAACGGTGGGGGAGCCCGGGAGGTCTCGCACAGGATTACCAAACTTCAACGAGTTAAAGAACCAAATGACGAAGACTACTTCATTTAGTCCATTCGTTTAGCCAAATTATATCTCATAATAAGTAAATGTAACAACGATTAAATTGGAAAACAATTTTAACGTTAACCTTAATAAGGTAAAATAAACAAGATAAGTAAAACATTCTTGACATAATAATGACTTATAAAAAGAAGAAGAATTTTACAAAATAGAACAAATTAATTTTTTGTAGGTTCGCCACAAACATAAACTAATTTTATATACAATGTTGGGGGGGCGATGAGTATTAACGAACTTGTAAGCAATCTTGTGACGCTCTGCATTTGTAAACTTCAAGGGGTGGGGTGGAGGGGGAAGCACAAGGGGGAGAGGCGGGGACTTTTGAGAAAATACATGTCTCATAAGGGTCTATCATATATAAAAAATTCAGCTTTCCCCTAATTTGTTGTGACAAATGGCAATTTATTGACTGGGCTACTAATAGTGCTTTCTTTTGCACAAGAAATGTACCAATTAATTTTCCCAAAGTGTACAAATTACGATTCTACAGATGTACCACATATAATTTTGTAAAACTTTGGAGTGTTATTGTTTATCAGTTTTAACGAAGCATTTATCTATATATTTAAAGCCGTAAGGAAAAAAACATTTGGACAGTTCGTCTGAAACTTCTACTGAGCCGATTTACATGCGGATTTTACCAAAACAAAGGTTTTCGGTCCTATATTAGCAGGTTTTATTTGTAATTTTGTAACGTCCCAAAATTAGAAGGAGAAAATTTGTCGATTATTTAAATCAAATGTAATAAGAAGCAGGAATCATATCGCACGTCTGTGTTTAGTCTTGCGTTGGTCCTCGGTAGGGAGGGGACAACGCGGAGAGGGGCAGTGCGTAGGTGGAACTACAGTCCAGTACTCACGAGTGTGGACCTGGAAAGAACGCAACCCGCATGACAGTACAGCCATGGCCAACGGCACCAGACTTAGCGCCTGTAAATCTCAAGTCCACACTCGTGAGTACTACCATAGATCATGAATAATAAATAGATCTTGCATCCATACGGGGGTTGTGTGCCGGAAAAAAGGTGTTAGCGAAAATAGTACATGATCGCGCCGCGAGGTAGCGCTAGGGAGAAAGCATTGTAAGCATTGGTGTTTCCAACCAGCTTCCTTCGTTTCCCCAATAGATAGCGCCAAAAAAGTCGAATTTCAAGTGGAACAAAATATTGCATTGGATCGGAGTTCTATTAGGTTATCCAAATACAATGGTACTACACTATATGTAGGCCGTCCCACCGAGAGTGGGAGCGGACCGCTATATAAGACGGAGCTCTAAGGCAGAAAAGAGAGTTGCTTGCTTGGTGAAAACCAGCTAGTACCTCTCGTCTAGTAAGAGTTGGCTCGCTAGGTGCAAATTGGCAGCTTGAAGTAACGGCAGATGCTCGCCTGGTGAAAACTGGCTCATCAAAGTAAGTGTCAGACCCGGATTCAAGTATAGGCTTGCGTAGTAACCGGCCGGGTTATCGTTATAAGTTGGATTTAACCACGCTGAACGCTTTTGCAATAGAGTTAGTAAATCTTATAGGCATTTTAAGGGATGGTGAATAGCATCCGAGGTTTACTTACCGGAATATTTAGAGAAGCTTTGCGTATATTAGGCCTACATTAGTTTAACGGATTCATTGCCTCAAGGGTTTAAGAGTTGCATTTCAATTGAGTTTGTAGGCAGGTGAGGGCGTTGTGAAGCCGACTAAGAGC
>JAGFPH010000918.1:11500-79836 GCA_018207615.1 Philaenus spumarius | reverse complement strand
GGTGTATGTGTGGTGCAAACTCACATACAAAGATAGTTCGTTGGCTTATGGTGTATGTGTGGTGCAAACTCACATACAATAGTCGTTCGTTGTTTTAGGGCGTAGGTGTAGTGAGAACTCACAAACAAGAGCTTTTGAGTCAGCATAGGGTATAGGCGTGGCAAGCGAATTAATAACGTCCACGTCGTACCATTTCTTCCCTACCCCCCCCCCCCCTTCCTCGGCTGTGATGAATTTGGTCCTAATACCGTAAGAGCTCGTCTCTAGGATTAGGCCGCACTGAGCCGTCTCCTTCCCCCTCCATCCTTGACCCCTGGAACAAAACTCAGCCATTGGCCGGAGTATCCGAGGCAAACATTTTATTTTGTGAGGGCCAAAGAATTTCCCCATAGGGAAAAAGGCATCACAATTTGAAAATATTTACGTTAAATGGGTCAAAAATGAAAAATATATTTTTTTATGGAGATTTAACATGGGAGAAAAACTTAACCTTTTCAATCCTTTGGACAGTTCGTCTGAGACTTCCACTGGACCGATTTACATCCGGGTTATACCAAAACAAAGGTTTTCGGTCAAATATTAGCAGGTTTTATTTGTATTTTGAAAATATTTACGTTAAATGGATCAAAAATTAAAAATAAACTTTTCTTATAGATATTAAACATTGGGAAAAAAGTAAACTTTTTCAATCTTTAGGACAGTTCGTCTGAGACTTACACTGAACCGATTTACATTCAGTTTACACCAAATAAAAGCAAAACTTTTTTATATTAACAGGTTTTATTTACTTTTACGTCATCTTAATTTCTTAAATTTAAAAAATCAACATTTCCAAACATTTGCAGTGATTTAATTTTACAGTTCTTCAATCAGCTGATTGTAAAGAAACAATGTATTTTGTCTAACAAGAGAAGAAGAGCAAACGCTTATATAACAGCTGAGTTCACCCATCATCTGTACAAAACCTAGCGTAGATTGCATTTTGGGGTTATGTTAACAATTACAATTCATCAATAATGTAATTATTCTTCTGAAGTTAATTTTTAAAAATATGAGTTACCAAATTAAGGTAGGCTATAATACGTTATAAGATTTGGTTTGAGGTTATAAAGTGAATATAAATACAACCTTTTATCAACAATGAATTTATTCATTTATACAAATTTATGGAAGATACCCATTCTTTTAACTTCGGAAACATACGTAGGCCTACATCTTCGTATAACATATAAATATATTCGAGTATTAATTCCTTTATTATAATATTAATAACTTCTAAATCATTTGATAATCAATATGAAATAAAAACCAATTAAAAGATATCATTTGTATCTTTATCTTGATATATAATTAAGGTCTACATAAATACAACACTTTACAAATAGGCCTACAGTTTTAAATTGCAATATTTTTCATGTTAGTTGGCAACAGTATTATTTATGCAAGGTAATGTTTTTTCTCCTTTCTTTCCTATCTGTATTGATATCCCAAAAAATTTGATTATGTGTATAAAATATTAGTTAAATTCACTGATTGTTGAATCCATTTTTCTTTAACTTTGCTACAAGAAAATAATTGGAAGGAAATGCTATTTAAAAAAAATACATTTTATACATATTTCGCACCATCTGCCTAGTGCTCCACTCACCACGAATGGAGCTGTATCCGCCGAGTATCGATGGGCAACAACTATCTATATATTTTAAGTTAGGTCTAGACTGAATCAAAATAAATAAATAATATTTATTGTTGATTCAGTAATCAGCTGTAGTTTCTAATATTTTCATTAACAGTTTACTTCAAATTTTAAATTAATTATTAGTATTTCTAATTTTTAGGTTAGGTTTTTATTAAAGTGTAGACCTGAGCCTTCCTGACTACACAACGGGTTCCAACGGCGCACACCGGATTCCAACAGAGAGTTGAGGGGGGGATTGGCGTGCGGAGCTCGCAGGGGTCTCCCCTAGTCTTCATAAAACCTTATAATTTTATGGAGAGGGAGAGAGAGAGCGCTACCTGCTGTCTTGCTCTTTCCTGCGTTACGTCAGTGTGGCCGATGTGAGTGAGTTGTGAAGGGGGAACCGAGATAAAGTCAACGAGCGAGGTTTACTGTTCACAGAACTACTAGTATATTATTATTATCTGAATATTTTATAAGATGTAAACTAGCCTATGTTTCGTGTACAGTAATTGAAAAAAAAAAAAAATAAACAGCTTCGTATATTTGAATATTGCAACAATTGTAAAAAACACACATTTCAGATGCTTTATATAATATTTTATAAACTTCTTTGTGGCCTCGTGTGTTAGAGGTAAAAACTAAGAATGTTTGTCTAGGTCGAAAAAGTTGGTTTCAGACGATAAGTCAAAATTTGGTACTTTAAACCACATCAAAACTTAAAAGAAGGATGTGCACCTCTAATGATAAAGTGACTTAATACAAGAGCTAACGGTTTGAGGTCAAACAACGTATGATAGTAAGTGAAATGAACTTAATACACTGTTGGGCTGTAGATTAAGAGATGAGTGGATCTGAGTAGATGAGAGAAATGAAACTCACTAGGTAATCATTGCCTGCTCAGAAATCATTGCCCGGCCCTATCCTTTTATAAAAACTCTTTGCTTATGAAACTTCAGGACCTGAACAAAATGTTAGTTGTGGCCATTTACAAGCAATACCAGAACATCGCACCAATAAATAGCTTACAATTTAATGAAGGATGCAAATCCTTTAAGTCTTTCATCCTTTTTTGTAATTATCAGAATACATCCTTCATCATACCTACCAAACCTTTTAGAGATAAAATAATTGTAAAGACATTTTAATATTACTTGTGTGTATAGACAGAAAAAGAGCGATTGAGGGGCTGAAAGACAGAGAGAGGGAGAGAAAATGATTAAGACCAATATCAAATATCCAATATAAAGTAACTAAAATAATGGATTTGGATGACTGGATATGGTTGATATTAAAAAGTATATTTTACTTATTCGATCTGTGAGTAGGCCTAAATACAAAATGCAAAACTAGAGTAGGACTAAATTTAGTAAAGAAACTGAATTTTTGTAACCAATTTTAATGAAAGAAAGATTTTTTCTAAGATTGTCGTCAAGTATATCATTTTTTCTTAAATTGAAATCCTATGAACATCGTAGTAATCCAGGGTGTTTTTTTTTTTTTTTTTTTAATAAAGCACTAATTTTAAATAAAATTAAATTTATGCTTTAAATATAAAATTATTAGTTAATTGAAAATAATATTACATTACAAACCAGAAGAGATCTTGGAGTTCTTTGCAACTCCAACCATTGTGTTCAATCTGCTTTGTTATTTAATAAAACTGGTTACCGTGGTAATGTATAACCTCCGAATACGCACCCGAATTACCCACGGTCTATAAGCCTGTACTATGTTTTCGTGGCGAACACGTATATTACAAACCGTAGTACACAACCCATCATCTAACCGTAAAACGAAGAACGTTGCTTACTAAGTATATTTTATCGAGTAGATCTATAATTATTATTCTTTATTTTCAGCCTATGCAATATTTATAAGCAATATTTATATAAGCAAAAGTGATATGTAAATCCTAATTTACATAATTACAAACTGACATTCTTATAAACAATTATATAATTGTCCGTGAGCCCAGATATAAAAATGGATATTATTTAACAAAGATAAACGTATATGTACAAAGGTATAGGTGTGGAATTAAAAATGCATCTTATCAAATATTTATAGTGAGCCCAATGTTCTGGCTTATATGAGACCAGATAATACCATCCTAATGGTTTGGCAGTGTTGTTTTATTTTAATTTTGCTTCAGAAAAACTGAACAAACCATTACCATTTTTATAACCAAAGTTATGAAAACACCTATGTTAGACTGAAAAAATACAGCAAATATGGCATGCCTAATTATATATTATCACTTAGTGTCGGCTTATCGGTATGACACTTGCACAAGTCTACTATACATAAAATTAAATAAATATTGAGCTTGACTTGTGAGAAGATATACTTGATAGAATAAACTTAGAACACAAAATCTCACAACTAATACGTTTATTAACTCAAATGTATTTCAACGACAAAGTCGCCATCTTCAGTGATTCACGAGCTACAATAGTCAAACTATAACTAACTCAGTTGAAACGCGTTTGAGTTAATATACGTATTATTTTTGAGATTTTGTGTTCTAAGTTTATTCTATCAAACATACTTAAAATAGACACCTTCCAATAAAAACTGCCAATGACTACTGTCTTTACAGTGTTTGTTACTGTCACTAACAAAACCACTTATTAATGTGGGTTTTTCATTTATTAAATCTCACGCACTTTTATTCATGGGCTCTATAGGTGTGTTATTAGCATTACATTAAATAGATATAACTCGTTTAAATTTGTCAAAATTACGATATTTTAAAAGTAACACACATATATGGGCGAGGAGTTGGGAGGGTACGTTTAGAAGAGGTGTTCGGAAAGTCTGAGGGTTGTACTTCAGGAACCTTAAAAGCTTTTCCAGCTTACCGCTTAAGTTTTCTCAATAGTACTGAATCTACAAAAAGAAAATAAATCCCAGTCTTACAATTTGATCTCCTTTAAACTGCTTGCAATACATTTTATTTTACCAACATTGCCCTTTATATGAAACACTTATAAAACTGCTCGGCAAAAATAATGTAATATTTATGTTTAGTAATAATTATAGTAATTAATAATTTGGCAATTTACTTTGTAAATACCACATGATTACACATTACAAATTGCAAGAGATTGCATTACAGATCTGTTATATTGAAAAGAAACTATCCAGTTAATTGATTTATATCGCAATACTCAATTTATACTCTTGATTTTGGAAGTATACAGAATTGCTATCAATACAATGGGATTTCAAAACTAGGTAGAAAATTATGGATCTTATTAGAACCATTCCATGTATTAAGGACAAAAATTTAATTGAAAGTGCAACTGGAAGAAAATGAAATAATATTATACTTTGATGCTAGGTGTCCTGTTCTGTAACAAAAATATCAAAATTGTAACATAGTTTGTTTTTTAGAATACAGACAATCGCAGACTGACTAAGTTTGATTTTATTGTGTTTAATGCAATCCGTTTTATTGTTGATAATTCTGTTTGACTCATTGTGAGCGTATAGAGTGACGTACCCACTCACAGATAGTTTTGTTCCTTAGTTTCTTTTACACAATTATAATTTATGTTGATGTTTTATTTAAAGAAACAATTTCATTTTTAAGGTACTTTCTCCAATAACGTAGGAACGAACTGCAAATTAAATTCAACACAAACTGACAAAAATACCGTTGCTTTATTGCAAAATATTCACATATATGTGCTCAGTTTGAAGTAATTATTTGGTGATGATGGATGTTTAGTTTTGTTATTTGTGATTATTTTGACATTTGCCATCATTGTTATGTTGAATTCAATACAGGGCGTTTCGGGAATATAAATCAACTTCCGCTATCAAGTTACTAAAACTACATTAACATAAACCTAGAGATGTCAACACGTGTTTCATATTATTCGCGGATATTTGCTGTGTATTTGTTTTAATGTAATGTATTTGTTTTAACTTCTCAGTCTTAGATCTAAGATATACAACGTTGATTGTTTCAAGTTAGTGGTATAATTTAGTTAAATTATTATAGTATTCTTTATTACAGGCATACAACTTTAAGTTTATGTTCTTTTATTTTTAGTCAATTGATAATGGGAGTTGATTCATACTCCTGAAAAATCATGCATTGATGTACCACATTCAAAAATAAGTGTTATTATGTCGCTAAAGCTTTTTATATTATTAAAGGGTTTTTTTAAGTTATGTTCAAGAGCAAAAGATTTGTATGTTAAAATTGTTTTATAAAGTAACTGGTATTATACATTATTATTATTATTATTGTTTAATTGCGGATGCAAATTTCGAAAAGTACTTATATTTTAGTGAACCTAACTGCAAAACTAACGATAAATGAACATTTTAACAACTCACACAGAAAAATCTGTAAAAAATGAGCCCATTCTTCATTTCCCCCTCCCCTTGTTTTAAGATGAAAGTTTACTTGATGATATAAGTAAGCAATAAAAATAAATAAACGATGAAACATAAATTGTTTAAACTTTTTGAATATTTCAAAGAATATTTAATGTTTTTAAAAGTTGAAGAATGAATGTTCGTGCAGGAAGATTGAAACGGTTGTGTTATGAATGAGACAACACTAACGCGGCTCCCTAAAGTGCTCTTGAGGGGGAATAGCAGCGAAGAGAGTCGTTGGTAGTATGTGAAGGAGAAGGCAAAACAGCAGAGCATTAATTGTATAGGAGAGGGACCTTTGAGGTGATTAATTAATTGAAGTATATATATTTTAGAGGAAATGGAACAATTATAACATGAAGTTGGTATCTTGTACATTGCCTACAAGTAGTGTAGCAGACAAGTTATTTTAAAATGTGGGTACAAGATCCCCATTTGTATTTCTAGGATTTTAAACCTAAAATATAAAGTCAGCTATCCTTTTTTTAAATTTACGTCGTCTTTAAAAAGATTATTTATTTTACCTTTATAATGGAACTTAATGGTGATTAAAATTCATATGAAACCAAACAAACTCACACTTTATGAAGATAATATAAAATTAAATCTAAAGTATTTCTTTCTTACAAAATGCACAAACATAATTCATTATGATTTTACTTTACAAGCTGTAAATTGTTTCTGCCTATTTTACTTAAATGCCATAAAATGTTAACTGTTGATAGGACAATAATTAATTTTAATTAGTTAAATAAAAATACATTTAAAATAAAATGAATAAGGTTATAGTATAAATTCTTAGCGTCTACGGCCATGATAAAGATAAGTACAGTATTCTCCCTCTTTAACAGCCCTCTCTTTAACCAGCAGTTAGTTATCAAATATTTATTACTGTTCCTACGCATTCAACAATTAAATTGTATTACTTGTCGAGATGCAATTAATGTAATGTTCATAAATTGGTGCCACTATGTATGTAACGACACAAAAGACATAGTTTTTCGAAAATCACATTTAAAAAAGAGTTTGTAATTTTATTATAATATTTTATTTTTATTGTTATTAATAGTTTAAGTTCATACATTTCGTATTGGAAGAGCTTTTACGTTTGTTCATTCCGTAATAGTTTACTGGGTAATAATCGACAATTTTCTTAGTTTAAAGTCGATATATTTAGACTATAAAGTATCACGGGAATTTAAGGTGGCGAAATCTTCTAATCAAAGAGAGGAATTGTTTTGTTACTATTTATTCAACTGATAGACAGATATTGTAACATTCAGAGCTTATCAAGTGCAGTTAAGCAATTGCGTTTATTCAAAGTATCGGTATCCTTAAATTGCAATAAACGTATATTAAAACGCAATTTAATTCTACGTTTCGATCGCAAGTTATAAACCACCAATTCGCTTAGCTGAGTCCCAATTACCTATGTAAAAGTCTCTAAAGAAATTGGAAAATATAATCAACCAGAAATATAAGAAACCTTACTTCCGCTGAAGATTACAACGGCCAAGTCAAAATTATCTCTAAAAAAATACATTTAATTTTATTTAAACTATGCATATTATTTAAAAAGCATTATTTTGTATATAATGGTGTTTTATACAGCCTAATATTTATAGAGTAAGCTATGCAATAAAAATGCCACCTATATATCGGCGTAAAAATGCCGCATGTTTCTTACAATGTATTATTTAAGATTTCCTTCTTATATCTGTCATGCCCTTCACAATTTCAATCTTGGATATGAAAATAAAACAAACGTTATTAAATTTGTATATACATTATTTGAATTGTACTAAGTTTTCAGAAATAAATTCAAACGCATACTAACTTTATTTTCCTACTATCACTTGTGTAAGTTCCCCCAAGCGTCTACAGTGATAGGGTGAGTTTGTTTTTGCAGGGGAAGGGGGTGAAACAGAGTCGAATCTTGTGTATTTCCCATTACTCCCCTGGGGCAAGTTGAGGATATTGCCTCCTTCTGACATAATTGATTTCCGGTTAATGTGGACTTGCACCAAGAACAGAATGACAGTAGTACAGTTTGTTTTGGAGAAGAATTCGACTTCTACCAGAGATTAAAATCAAATATATATCATAAGAATGGAAGGGGGAAATGTAGAATTAAAGACATGAAACCGTCAATAGGTATTTTAACAGCGCACTTACTTTATATATATATATAAATTATGAAATATTGTCAATTCACCGTTTTGTGAGGACCCTAAATATATATAAAAAGTATATGCTATAATTTCCATGCTTCACTTGTCCGATCGGATCAGTCGGAATTCTTTTGATGATTAGTGAATCACGTAGCTTGTCCTGTTGACAGCTGTTTTTGGGAGAACATGTTGTGTGAGACACCGAATCAAAAGTTGCCCGATTGTGTTTGACCAGTGCATTTATTTATTTTGTTAAATTTCTCGCTTAGTTCAAAATGTTACTAGCCAGAAAAACCAAACTGTCATCATTCTGGTTTCGGCAAGTTCTTGTTGGTCACTTGGAGGCATGTCTAGGCCGTTTAGTATACTCGTCTCATCCTTATACAGGTCTAGGTCACTTAACATATTAAATATACACAGTATAAACCAAAAGCCATTTCAACATTAATTTTAACAACAAGTTGAATGTTAGTGGTGGTTACTAAACAATTTCTAAAAGTAACAACATTAAAAGTAACAACATGTAAAAATCTTTAAAAAATTCAATTATTTAAAAATATATTATAATATATGTTGTAGTAAAATTAGTTTGGCACTGCTGGAAATATGCATTTTTGTATTTCATATTTTTGACCGAAGTACTACACGCAACAGGCAATTCATAAAGGGGTGTCTCCTAGTTTTCGTAAATACAAATAATATCAAAATAATCTCGGTACACTCTACATTTTTGTCTACTAAATTGAACACTGTATTGCCAAATTAATTTGTTTACGGTTACTCTGAATCGATAAAAACAATAAAGGCAAGAAAAACAGTAAGATTTATATACAAAATGTATATATATATACATATTAGTCTTCGTGTTAAAGTATTTTAATATTTTCAAACCAATTTAAAGGAAGAATATTTAATTATAAACTGAATTATTTCAATACTGTTTAGCGTCGTTGAACCTGAAGTACAACTGGTATTCAAAGCGTAATTTGGAAGGTATAAAATGATAATAGAGACTGAGAAAATATTTCTAAGATAATTGCATGAAAACAAACTAACTGTAGATTGATCATCGCGAGAAATATAAACGTTAAGAGAAGAGACAATTACTATAATAATTGGTTTTAAATGGGAATGTGTATGCAATAAATCGCGTGCAAACTTGATGACAAACAATTATAGTTCCAACGCGAGCATTTCTAGAACCGAGTTGTTTTTCAATTAAATCTTGATTAGTAAATAACACAGATAAAATGTTACTTTGTTTAATTTATACTAATTCTAAAAAAAGCAAAACACTTATAGCATCACTCGTCTGTCTTCCAGACACTGACTACGCTGTCACAATTTAATTCAGCGTAATTATAAAACGTTACCGGCAGTTAATAAAGTAATAAGAACTCAATTAATATTTTACGACACAATTCAGTAGCCCACCCAAAAAAGAAATAATAATTTTGATTCAAAAGAATATTATCATTTTTGTTTCTACAAAACATTTAAGCCACTCATAAATTGTAGGCCTACTAGGAGGATCTTTAGCGTACTTGGTAGGGAAATTACGCTAAACTGTTGTCGCCGACTTTGATTCTTCGAACCAAAACACACAGCAAGCACGCTCGGGTTCAGTGAAGGCGCCAATAGCGAACTATCCGAGTCAAATCTTGATCTGTTTCCCTACAAATTGACACTACAATCACCTTTGTAATTTCTCTGAATAAATTAATATGATTTTTCAAAGTTGTAAAGTATTTTTTGAAACACCGCGTACTTTAAAATTGTGAAGTTCCCGTAGTGTAGGTAAAACAAACTAGAGAAACGTAAACTTAACGAAGCCTATGTTTATATTAATTTAGTAGTGTAATAAATAAAGAAAAAAATAACAATGTCAAAATAATTAACCCCTCCTACATCGGTCCTGTTGATAAGACTCTTGTAAAACATATTACGTTTAGACTTTCGTCGTAAGACTATTTGCTCCATTTTACACATTAATCCCATTGGCCAACAATTTACCAGGTTTTCCAGAACGGAAGTAACTCAAAGAGGGGATGGAGAAAATTCCATCAATTTTTCAACAAGTAACTCCTCAGGGATGCAATAATAGTTCCCGACTCCCCCAAGAACCCACCCTTAATCTGCCACTTGTAGTGGCTTTAAAGTCCGGTTGTTTATTGTATACAACACTCACGTTCAGTTTTCCGGAGCCTCATTTAATATTAACAAAACTGTATTTACATTTTAATTCAATCGCAGTGAAAAATGTAAGACTGGTTAACTGCTTTGGGAAAATGAAGTATTTTCTCTCTCTATTGCTCTCAGCTTCCATCTTCCTCTTCCCTCTACGTCACTCCCTTCTCGACTCTTCCTCATCTTCTTTATTTACCTAATATCTATTGTCGTTACTGGCTATTGATTACTTCTTATTACATATTCAATAAATAATTAATATTATAACATTAAATATCAAAAGAAATTTGTGAAACTGCATATTATATGTTATACCTATAATATATTTATTATAAAGAGGGAATTTTAAATTTGATTGTATGCTTGTGTATTGTGATTTAACTGTAAGACTACTTATTTGATATCGATGAATCTTTTACTAATTATTTTAAACACAACCGTAATGATATACACAGAGCTGAGTAGTGATTTAAAAAGTGAAATGTGATTCAAATTTATATTTTAAGGCAATCGCTGTCTGTGACGATAAACATGAACCGAGTCAGTAATGCTAGCAATAAAAGCTTTATAAAAAAAGTACACATACATCTGCCTAAT
The DNA here is from genome assembly GCA_018207615.1 of Philaenus spumarius. Taxonomy (NCBI): domain Eukaryota; kingdom Metazoa; phylum Arthropoda; class Insecta; order Hemiptera; family Aphrophoridae; genus Philaenus; species Philaenus spumarius. Next base: position 68,808 of record JAGFPH010000918.1, on the reverse strand, counting down.
ACTGTTTCCTTTCAATATATCTTTGAAAGTGCTAATTAGGCTCGCAAGCCAATGGGTCAGTACTAACGAAATTGTAACTAAAACGATATTAAATTCATAACAACGCATCAACTCGTCATATACTCAATACAACCATAGATTGAATATATATTATATTTTGGTGGTAAGGACCGGTGATTAAGAAAAAATATTACCCTACACTGCCTGAACAAAACACATAGGTAAGAAATGTTTGCTATAAAGTATACAGGATTTTGAATACAAAATTAAAAGCATGAAGTTATAGTACGAGTCAAATATAGTAGTCAACAGGACTAAACTCAAGATTTGCGCAATTAAACTATTGAAAAAAAATGTAATAGGTTTTTTATTGAATAATCTTAAAATAGGTCAAACATGATATTTATGAATTTGTACATTACGTTTCTAATCGTACCATTTTCAATGTTCGGTATTTAAAGTTAAAGACATAATAGTGCACTGCGTATTATATACCTTATACTGTACACCTTATACCTTATAGTTCAAATTCTTTGGGGCTCCTCGTATATTATTTTTAATTTGTAATAAATTACCTGCTTACACGCTTCCTCAGCAAGGGTTAAATTAACTAAATTACAAGTGAAAAAACATGGACCAAGACCGGTCTTGGTCCATGTTTTTTCACTTGTAATTTAGTTCCTGGTATATGTTAAATGTAATATTATGTACTACCAGCATAAAATAGAATTAGTTTTGTTTTAGTTAAATGTTTTTTATTTCACGGCATGTGTAAGTTTATTTTGTTGTGTTGTTGTTGTTGTTTTTATACCTTTTATATACACAATGTAAAAGGGTGATGTACATTTATGTAGTTTGATCGTCCAAAATTCAAACTAAATCTTTAACTTTTCTCAACACAATCTCTTACACATTCTATATATTTTTCACAGAGTTTTAGGAGCTTGTAGTCATCTTTGAGTCAGAGTATAGAACCAAAATTACAAACGAGATTCTCAACTTCTTTAATGTTCTCAACAGTTCCCTTCCTTAAATTCTTTCAGAAACATAAAAAAAATAATCACATATTGAGAAAACTGTTCTGTACGAAAGGATTAAAGATTTGTAATCTTATCTCTTTTATATTTTCGGTATATATAACCTCGGAATGCATGTGGCACACACGTCTCCAAGGAGCCATTAGAACTCCCGTGGTTGATACTCACCTTTGAAGCAATTTGATCAATCGCTCGTCCCCATCGATAAGGTTACAAATTACATAGATGATGTCATCTGTGCGTTGATCTTGACTTTCATTTTCCACACTTTCTCGCCCACCCTTAAACTGGTTGGACAAATCAAACACTTAGGCAATGTAGCACCCCAAACTGCACCAAACCAAATCAAAATTTCGATGGGGGAAAACCTATAATTGTTCAAAACTTTATTAAAATCAGTTGCGAAACGGGTAATGAAACTTTTTGCTCATTTTTGTTTTAATCTTGAAAGACGTTTGTAGATAGGGTGGTAGATAAATTACTGAACTCTTAATGGACTTCACCCGCCTAACTGCTATTAAAATTGTATAACTGCTAGACAGGGCGTGTTGTCAAATATAAAATTTTTCGAAGCAAGGCTTCAAATTACACAACAAACACAAAACACAATATACATCCTGTGAACAAATATATTATACGCAATCACGTTTCGCGAAGAACCAATAACACTTCATTTCTCAGGTGTCAGGCGTCCTGGATGTACAATCACTTTTGTACTTAGGACGATATGGGGAAAACAGGGACCCTACCAAGAGAGTTTTCCCACTCATAACACACCAACCTTGAACGCCTCACTCTGGAAACCCGTTTGGAATTCTTACAGGACATGAGGAGCAAATGTCCAGTACATTTTTGACTCATCCTCCTAGCGGAATAATCGAATTAACAAAACAAAAATTTTGATAGTAACATTTCGCAATAGCATATTATGTCTATCAATTGCAGTTCTAACAATAACAGCTGTAATCGTATCACGGGAAAATACATTACCAATTTTTGTATTCGGATAAATTGATTCTTTTGTGCATGATTATGAACTTAAATTTCAAATTTTAAAAGGTCAACATAAAATTGAGCCAATTGAAAAGCTACAGATAAAATATTGTCTGTAAAACATAAATTGTTGTATCTACATTACGTGAATGTAGAACACCCTGATATACTACTAAACTATATAACCTTTGAGCAATTATTGAAGCTATTGTAAAAGTATTGGACCAACGCATGCGCGCTTTAATGTTTTCGCATCTACAGACTCATCAAGAAGATGAAAGTCCGAACTTTTTAATTGTAATTAATTTTTCGTAGAATTAACAGTCATTGATCTGCGTCTCCTTTCACAACGAGAGTAATGAGAAGAAGAGTCCTTTCAGAAAGCCTCCTTGTATAATGAAACGTACGAGCAAACATTTCCATTTGTACCCTGAATCCTTGCATCCTGTTTTAACTAGATAGTAATAAGAATAATTTTATTATAGTATTTGTTACTAGATAAATGAATATTAACAGTAAATAGGATAATTCTTTAATATAAATCTGAAGCTAAATAATGTACCGATGATGAACAACAACCCTGCAAAACATTTAAATATAGTTGCAGCAAGGTTTGTAATGCAACAGTTTGCCAAAAGTTTTGGCTGTTATGGAATTCCATAAAAGCTGTTATGGAATTTTTTACAGCTTCTCAATTTTGTTAAGATTAAAGTGGTTTTGTGATTTACATTATAAATAGAAAACTGTAGAAATTATAACTGTTTTATATTTTTTTTATATTTACATAATTTATCATTTTAACGTGTACATTATAATATTTATGTGCACCAGCGTAACCTTACAACTTTACAATCGACTGACATTTTCATCCGCTTTAGAGGTTTAAACAAGATAAAATGTCTCGTTTAATTTAATTTAAAACATATATTTCTCAATACAAAGTTTTGTAAAACCTATTATGTTGCTTGATATATTGAAAAAGGTTTTATAGGTAAAAGGTAAAGTTTATGGTTTTCGAGTTATTCAAAATTTACATTTTTAAACGTCCGCAATTTGAATTTGATAGTTGTGAAAAACGTATAATATTTTTTTGTAAAATTAAACTTTATACAAAATTTTAATCAATTTTGTGAGATTACAATTTATAAAAATAAAATGATGGCTGCGTAAATAACTAAGGACTTCCGTTAAATACTGATATTGTGAATTACCTGTGGCCCGGAAAACTGCACCTAAAAGAATTGTTCTGTATATAAGAAAAAAAACATTCTGTATATAAGATGGACTGTTAGTGAATTGCCAAAATAATACCAAACCTAAAACCACTTAGGATCAGTAAACATACTGATTGGTGTAACAGGCTGGGAGGTAAAGATTAACTTGATTTAGCAAAGCGATTGTAATTAAGGTCAGACAAACATTGGCAAAGGATACACAAACAGACAATAAGCTTAAGTGTCAATCAAAATAAGAAACACTAGGCTTGGCAATCGAATATATTGGAAAAACAACGTGCCTTTCAAACGAACAATCAAACTTTTCCTCTCATTCTTCTCAGAGGGTTGGTTGATATTTTCTGACGGACGTCAAATGAGTGATGTCACCATTATAGTGGGGAATCTTGGGTAACATTTTCAGAAAGTGTCATAAAGAAGTCATTTAATAATTTATCGTTAGTATCCCGTACCTTAAAATGGAACCCTTTTAGACCTCTCTCTGTTTGTTTTCACATTCGAATACTGCAGTACCAGATAAAGGCATCATATTGAAATTAAGTGTAAACACTCACATAATCCAGTGTAATAAAAATCTATAATTACTTTGACATGGAATTTTGCGGGCTATGTGTAGTAACCCCATTTTAACGATATCAAAACATTTTAAAATTATTTTGTAGTACAGCTTCATGATAATCTCGAAAAACTTTCTCAAAACCATTATGTCCTTCTATTTCTGAAAGTTGTTCAACTAAAATTTCTCTAATTTTAAAACCCAGTGGTATTTTTGACGGGTAGTTATGTATTTTCAGGAATAATACTACTGAAGATAATCTTTCGTGAAAAGTTATAAAAAATGAGTGTTTGGCCGTCCCCTACTTTCACTGGTAATTAATAAAAACGTATAATTATTCTCTTTGCGGTTATTGATATTGATTAGTACGGTATATTCAGGATATATTATGCCTCATGTTTGCTATTTATATCATTTAAGTAAAACGTTCGGTACGACTAGCGGTACTGTAAGGTTTAGGCGAGCGAGTCAAACTCACATTGCTTTGCATTATTTACCCTGTTGTGGCGAAGGCAAAAGATAGGGGTTACATGATATCCACCTCATGTGTGATTGTATCCAGACCTACATTCTAAACTAGTGTTTCTATTTTGACATATCAGCTGTCTTCCGATTTCACAAATTAGGTGTTAATAAATACTAGTGCGTGTAGAACAAACTGTAACAAAGTCGGTCACTGTAACATGTCTGTTGTTAAATATCACTTAAAAGGTTCATATTAATTGTATTTAAACCGAAAAAATAGGAGATAAAAATATAAACGGATTGGATTAAATACTTTCAAATACTTCATAAAATTTTAACATCTAACAAAAATCTTGCTATGATTTACTTACGGATCGAAAACTAGAACTACGGGTGCTGGCATCTACGAGGTTTGATCTAGGATAATTGTCAGTATAAATTTAGGCTGCAATGACACAATAAATAATCAGATTATTTTAGGATTACCTTGATGAAATCAGACCTGCTACATCTATTTCGACAGCCAAACAGTGCTCGTAGCGATGGACGGATATACATTCAACCATGAGAAATTCCTCTTCAATAGACTAACTTTACACAACAAAGTTCCTCTCTAATGGATCCCAGGACAGCAAGAAGGTTATATCATGGCCCCTTTAAACCATTCATAAGTCCGGAACCGGTATGTACAGTACACTATTGCAGAGTAAGTTATGTTTTAAGCATTACAATAGGCGAAAACATACTCTGATTTTCGGGATAAACTTAATGGGCTAAAACATCAACAACAAAAAAAGGATCAGAGAGTGGACTTAATAAATGTTCTACTCCTGGGAAAAACTTTACTAGAACATGTAATGTGTTTAGTCATAGAGTATGTAATACTCAAAAAGCTTAAGCAAACGGTAGAAGAGTTTTTACCTTTACCAAAGAGACGGGCTACCAGAGACTGCTGACCACATGATCTTTAAATGCGAAGCACTACAACAAGACAGACTTAAAGAAGAGGTTATGTCACAATTAAGTGAGAATAATTTAATGGACATCGTGGGATCTATTATTAGGTTAGTTAAAGGACTACAGTCTAACAGCATCGTCAGAGAGGGCAAAAAGCCCAATGTGGTTGAGTAAATTGGGAATGTGCTATTCCCTCATTCTCAAAACAACTACTTGCTATTTTTGGGATTCATTTTCTGATTTATAGTTGCACGAGTTGATAACGCAGTGGGTGGATTTGTTTTAAAGACTTTAGTGTGGTTCATATTTGCAACTAAACATTAAAAAATGTTTAATGGAATTTATAAGCGTTGTTAATCAATACCAAACTCGATGTGGCAATCAAACAGTTCTTTTAGTTTTCATTCCAAAATCTGGAGGCAACTTTTTCTTCACCTTTGGATTTGAGTTAATTACAAGGTCTTTTCTCTAATATGAAAATGGCGAAAGCATTACTTAAAGATCTTACTTTGTTTCCATATAAATTCTGCAAGGTGGGATGCAAAAAATAAATGAAAAATAGCTCAGCATACTTGCAGGGCGACAGATTTTGCTTAAATAGTTACTTTCAAGTAGTGGAGATCTCCTCGATTACAGCTTGGCTAAACAGAAATAATCCCCCCCCCCACCTATTCCTTCTTTTGAGTCTAGACCGGTTCATCTGTACCGAATTGGTGTATTGAAACGCCGCATTACAAACTGAGTTATACGGATTAAAAATAGACTATTTCAATAATGTATAAAATTTAAATATTTTTCTATATTATTTAGATAAACAAAGTATGGAATTAAAGAGTAATTTAAACCCACATACAATGAACATGCAAAACGACTTACCTAATAGAGCCTGAAAGAGCCTGGATTTGAAGATCCGTATTACCCGCTCGATGGCGAGCCTCAACTGCTTGTCCTGAGGTTTGGTGAGTTTGGAGTGGTAATCCTCCAGGAGCTCCAGAGCACGGTGAGCTTCTGCAACAAAAGACACAAATTTCAAGAGAAATGTTTAAAGGATATGTTTAAGGATGTTCGTCCTGCGTGGAAGTGGGAAAGATAATAATTTACATTTGTGAAGTGTACTATATATTATGTTTCTAAAAACATTGCCTCGTGGTTAAACTTCACATGTAACCTACTATAGTGGAAGTCAAATTAGTAAAACAATTCGTGAAACAACACGCACGACACACTCGAAAAAAACTTTTTTTAAACTAAAGAAGAACCGTAATTGTTCGAATCCTTAATCCGACCGTTATCGGGGATTATTTCCGTTTACGAAGCGTTGGAATGAGGAATGTTTTGTGTTCTCATACTCTGTGTGCCACACTCTTACGTCTGTACTAGGCAGTGACTCATTCTACTCAGTCAGTAGATGGTAGACATTAAACAAGTGTGTATATATACTATACGTTATATGTACTTTCTATGGTTATTAAATACAGAAAAATTTAGCGATACTTTTTTAACAACGTTGAAGATAAATTCATAAAGAAACGAGGTAGTGAGAGATACAGAATTAAAAGTAAACTTGCATCCACTAAAATGAAATACCCTATAAATAAATATTTCAATAAATATTAAATCTCTTTGTGCAATACAGGAGAATTTCTAAACAACTGTATCAAAATAAAACCTTTACAATTCCTACTTATGCGAGTATAATATTTCTCAATAGCATTCATCTTGTAAAGGAATCTGCACAGTGTAAGAGAACATTTTCTGCAAATATTTATTAGCAGTAAAATAAGTTATTTATAAAACAATATATTTTCATTAGAACATCTTCAATTACAGAGAGTATTAGGCGACTTTGATAGATATACGATAAAATGAGAAAACAATTAATGTAATGATGGCCATACGATTACTTTCATTAAGTTGGATCGTTTAATCCAGCTCGCTATAAAGAACAGAATAAAAAATCGATTCAATCCATTTATTTGAATGTCATCATTTCCACAATTCTCTTGTTTTGCTGGTTTGTCGTTATTTTTATCAAATATTTTCGCTATTTTAATTATAATTTATAGACCTCGTTTAATTGGTTTTATTTATTTATGATGTATTTATCTAATTACAACCAAAGTAACTGTTGTGTCCCATCCCCTTAATAATTTGCATCTATTAATTTGTAGGATTATTAACAATTATTGCACTACACAAACTGTGTAATAAATTGCTGTATATATATTTATTTCATTTACATATTTTGGCTTTCTTTTCTAATCCTTTTAGTAACTATAGCTCTTCTTTAATTTAATATTAACTTTTATTCAAACCATTATGATGCTTTATTTAACACTGATTTTCAATAATTATTAATAATCTATTTAATTAATAAATTAAATAAACAAAAGTAAATATTAAACCGAAACTTAAGCTATTTGTCTTTACTTTATAGTACAGGACCTGTTAAATTGAACCATGACGAAGTTGAGTAGGAAGGAAGCATAACAGTGACTATTTGTGATAACTATTGCGTCTGAAATTCCTTCATTTAAATCAAATCAAATGAATCTGAATAAGTTATAGTTTGAGTTGGGTGATTTCTATACACAAAATGATTCGATTTACTCTTTAACGGAATTGTGTCTACTGGAACGCCAACGTAACTATACATGTTTTGTTTGTTTTTTTATATATAAATGATTCTGATTCAAACTATGTCTGTCATATGAGGTAAACAAACCCGAAACATATTATTAGAGAGGGAACTAAAATTATTTATTTAAACGCTCCATTTATAGAACTTCAATTTAAATATATTATTTTGTAGGTAACAATGGCGTAAACTAATAGCCCCCTCTATTGCACCAAACAAAAACATAAATTAATATTCAAAATTGCCAACGAAGTATAATTTAAAAGTAACGAAGGATTTCAATGGGTAATAAATATCTCTTTCAATACTTTACTTTATGCAGAACCAGATGAGTTAAATAAAACCAATTCTTACATCTGCCAAGTATACGAATATAACCTTCTTGAATAATCTCATCTTTGAGCAATTAAATATTATAAATAATTTTACAATACAATATATTATTTCTAAATCGATATATTTTTATTAGAGCCATTTGTAAAGTAAAGAAAGTGTTAAAATGCACCCGAGATGGAATATATTTAATGGTAAAGAAGTAGTCAATGGCTAGGATTAAAATTAAACACGTAGATCATTTATAGAATATCACTTAATCAACTCAAATATTTTATAATTGGTGACTTTATTAACCATATTACACCAGGTATAAACACTTTTTCAGATATAAACAATTATTTTTTAAAGATTTTACAGATGTAAAATACAAAAATAAAAGACTACCGACATATCCCAACATGGTGACACTTTTCAGTTTCCATAGCACAATTTTTATTTAGATAATATTTTGTAAATTCTAATTTCAAATTATTATCTTAGGTAACGGACTTGTTATTCGCATTTAAAAGTCCATACACAACTTAAATTATTGTATTATGCAGATCGAGCTACACGACCTAAGGTCGACAACTTTGTTCAGATCTAAATGCTAAAGAAAAAACAATGTTGGCTAAATTACTCAAGTCGCCTGACCCCTCTTTAATATTTTCATCAGTCTACTGTAAACAAAATCTAGATTACTATTGTTATGTTTACCTCTTTAGTTAGTAGCCATATTTACGTGCGTGTAAATATATATATTTTGTTAATTTACTATTTTAAAAGCAATAAGCAACGAAAGTCACTTGCTTCAGAAATCTATAGATCTTGATAAATCTCTGTTAATAATAAGTTGAGTAGTACAGAATACCTCTGAGGATGAACTACGTCATCGAAATGTACATAAGGAGAGTGTAGTAAACATAACTTTTTCATTAACCATTAACATTAGCGAACACATTAGAATCATTTGTCTTCAAATAATATATATCTTCACTCTCAAAACATTGTTGTTGTCCAGAATTAAACTAGAGAAGATGTAAACCCCTGGGGAAAGGTCAGAACTGGCTAAGGACAAAGTTAGATGGCTACATTTCAAGACCATATGCTTTAGATAGAGGAGGCAGGATTTAAATCAAGTTCTAGTTTAGTTTTAACTTTGAAAACATTCGTCAATTTATGTCTTCACCAAAAATATTTCAAGTTTGTCAACCTTGATCCCGCTTCTGTACATGCCTAACAATTTACTTTGCTGTAACAGCATGTCAGGCCGTTCAAAGGACAATTCATTAAAAATAAATTCTGCTCTTTAATTCCCAAATAGGAAGCAGTACATAAAATAAACATTTGGGGTTGTTTCAACTACAAATCAAAATGTTTTAATGTAACATATTCTGCAATTCCACCTAACAAATTGCAAATTTAAAATATATTAAAGACAGAAATTGAAATCGTATCACTTTTAATTTACTTTTTACAAGTATTTATTCTTACGAAATATGAGTGGCTTAGAGGTTAGAGGAGCTCATCCAGTCCACCAAAATCTGGGTTTTCAGATGCATAGTTTCGAACCTAGTTACTGGCTATAATCTACTTCCCAGTTTCAGTCCTAAAAATAATATGAAATCCAAATACGCTAAGATTATATTAAGTCTTTATTCTGTTCATAAAATGTTTTCTATCACTATCACTATTTCATTATTGATTTAATTTATTCTGAAACCGTTTTTAAAAAGAAATATGCTTTGTAAAAATTTTGTTTTCATAAATGATCTGATAAAAAACAACAGGCCTAAACAAACATTGCTTAAAACACACATTATTTTTTTAGCAGATGTTTTAAAAAATGGGTATTTAAAATGTTTATATTCCACGGAATCTGACAGTCTAAAAACAGTACGAAATTTAGGAAATTTTACATTTATACGAAAATTGTCTTTTTAATAAATTACTTATACAGTATTATGTTTGGTATTTCTATATAATAGCCTACTATATTATACTTTTTGTAATTACATCTATGTTTACAATAATTTGAGGTAATCATTTACAAAATTGACGGTTGTGTTTATTATTTCAAAGATTACTTTTTCGTCAGTGGAAAACAAAAAACTACTATACAAATTATTCACTCTCTCGCAAAACGGAGTAAAAAGAGTGAAGCTAGAAATTGAATTCCAATTCAACCCGTGGACATGGAATTGCAAATATTTCCGAACAAAACTAATTTCATTACGCAGCTTTCCAATTCCAATTACACCCTCCTCGTGCTAGTTTATGAATACAAACCGCCAGTTTGGCTTTACCTTTAGGATCGAATAATAGCATATAATGGAATGACTGCACCTTTATAGCAAACAGTTGAACTGAATTTCAATTTTTTGTTTCTAATCTATTCTAGTTGCTTCATACTTCAAACATAGTCGGTTTAAATCGTGCAAATATGTTAAAAAACAATAAAAAAACTCGTGGAAATCTAGAAAATAAATATTTATTGTACCACTTAGGTTAGTTTTGATATAGCAAAGGTAATTAAATAATAATCAATAAACTAAATTACTTGACCAGATTAAATTTAGCAATCAATAGAAATTAATTTGCAACTAGCAAAAGATCAAATTGAGTCTTATAGTTAATTTCATAGAATTATTTGTGTGTTGTTTACAATCTATGTACGAAGTGTGGAGTATAATTAATGTCCTGTTAAATATTTTGATTGTTCCTGATTAACAATTTAATTAATGCAAATAAAGACAGTATTTTACAAACTAAAGAAAAGCAAATACATTGTGTGTCTTTAGTGCAAAGATTTAACTATAAAACTGACAATAATATAATTAACACAAACAACTTTTCTAAAATAAAATAACCAACTGTTCTAACTAATATTACTAATTCATTATATTTTGGAAAAAACAGTAATTCTTTTGAGGGACTTAACTACTCATGGTGGCATTATAATAACCTAATGTAAACAACGACTCCACATACGCTAAGCGTTTTACTACCTACGAATTTACTTTTTCATCAAGTGGATTTCATCATTAAGCAAGCCGATATAACTTCAATTTTTCCAATACACCATTAGCACGAGTGGACCAGTCCCAGAGCTCTAGAAGTGCATTAATATTCCATTATTATTGGCAGTCGAATCCATATTATAAGTGCATGCAGTTTGTATGTGAGCCTACTATTCACTTATGTAGAATTTAATTGGGTTTAACCGATACACTCTGAGTAAATTGGTTTTCTATATTCTCGAAATTTAAAAGAATTATTTAAAAAATTGTATTCAGGCGCATTTTATTAATCCTATACAGAGGTATATTTTTAACTACTTCAACCATACCAAATCAATGTTTTGTCTTTTTACTATATTTACTAAAAGCGCCTTCATTAAAATTATACATCAAAAGCTGTTAAAATTAAGGTGTGCAAGACTGTGACAGATATGACGAATCTTAAGTGGAGACCTAAAATCCATGCATTAAACAAAAATTGTATAAATAAATCCAATAGGCTACATAAAAAGATAAATTTTTTACCAGAAAGTAGCAGCACAAATAAAATCACCACTGTACAGAATCGAAGGTAAATTGCTTTATATTTCAAACGGTTCACCCTTAGGCATCACACTGCGCGCTTTTGTTTAAAATAAGTGAGAGGTAGAAATAAATAGAATAAAGCAGACTCTTCGAGAAAATAAAAATCCAATACTTAAAGAGATGGATTTGTTAAAATAGTAATTTTATAAATTCTAAAATATTTTAAATCATAGTAATATAATTTCTCCATGTACACTAATTTTACAAGTGTAATGTTTTTTTTTCAGCCCATCTAGATTATAAAACATACAAGATCACCATAACACCCAGATTTCAGAATGAGAATAGGATATTTTCCGGGCCAGAATAGAATGGAAACTGGTGCAAAAACTATTTGTGACAAATTCAAAACAACAATAATATTAAATAAACAAAATAACCTTGAACGCCTTAATAACCCTTGAATATATCGGATACGTTACACCACTTACAATTTACACGCTTATGGTCCATTAGATAAAGAAAAAGCAATGTCAGCACTGACTTAAGTTTACTGATTCACGAGCTAGTTTATTTTTAAACAATACCATTTATAATAAATATATATTTTAACTTCATCATAATTACACGGGACGGTGAAACTAGGCGCTATCTTTCGCTCTTATTTCGCGGTGCCCTAACATATACATTCATTCTGATTTTTTGATGAATCTAAATCTGAAGGTTCTCTATTTAAATACTGATAAAACCAATACATGTGTGTGTAGTAGGAAATAAAAAAATACATTTCAGACGATAATAGCCCTTTGGTGCTTTTACGGGTAGTATCTGTAAGCCATAGCCTTCTTAAACAAATTTTCCAAGTTAGACGTGTTTCACATTGGGTTCTCCATAAAGACAAAATGCATCTCCGTTATCTTTAAATATTATTCTCAAAACACTATTTATTTTCCTTTTTCCGTTTCAAACCTACACACCAAAAGTTATCGGTCCTCTCGCCTGTCACGGAACCATTCTTTTCAGCAATTTTTAACTGTCATGATTTTTGTTTAAGAACCTAGCACTTCATTTAATATGAAGTTACGGCTGATTTAGACAAGTTCATTTTGTGCGCCAGATTTTTATCCATACAATGGTGTTGTCTAGAACTCTTTGCAAAGTTGGTCCTGTCGATCTTTTTGTAGTATCCTATAACCTGGCACTGCGACATATCTTTAGTTGAACATTATGTTCGACCCCATACATGAAATCAAAATATCGTTTCTGAATTATACTAAGAAGTTCAAGCTTATTGAATTTAATTAATATCGCGTTTTCCAAAATATACGATTTCATCGTGTCCCCTCTTCCAAGTTTATTTTTTCTCAATCATCTATGGTTATAAAATGTATTACTAAGAGAGAAGACACCAAACAATCTAACATTACCTTTAATCACGTGATCAAACGCCCGAAAACGACGTAATACAAGTTCGACGTAATCAGAAATAATGAGGCCAAGAGATCAGAATGGAAATGTCGTCACAAAATACGTAATCAAGTTTGGACGCCCCAAAGGGTTCCGTCTGTTTGAATATGATTTGCATTTTAACAATGTTTGTTTTGCTTAACACTGTTCAACCACTTTGTGAAATTATTTCAAATACGAGATGGGAAATGTACAACGGGCATTGTGTCACTTAGATAAATTTATTTAATCTTGGATCTACTTTATTGTAAATGCTATTTCTGTGCGAATACCAGTATTCCACTCGTTTGCAAACTAAAAAATGGTGCGTTAGGGCTCACTTTGATATTTTGTTAAATCTCTACTACATCAAAGTTATATTGATTGGATATTTATAATTTTCAGTTGCCTCTGTGAAAGAAAGAAAACCATTATTAGTATAAAAGCGCGTGTCATTGATATTTCAGTGCCTGTTTAATTTTATTTTTGGGTACACTTAAAGCACCTGCATGAGAAATCCCATCGTAAAAGGTATACACTGAAAGAATTTGTTACACCTGTTTAATTAGAGGAGACCCCTGCGTAAATGCTCTGCTCGCAAAATGCTAAGAATATATGCATTTAGCGTCTTTATGAAAGTTAGACTAATAACTGACTAACTGACAGGGGGAGCAGCGTAAGGGCAGGAATATTAATATAGTCAGGAGTCAAAATCGAACCTACGAAAGTTCCATACAAATATTTTATTTAATGAAAAGTAAATGAATTCAGTAGATCTTCAGGTTAAATGTTAAAACTAGTTGAATTTACAATGGCAGCGTGGCAAGATTGTAAAGTGTCTATGTAAATGTTTTTAAATTGATGGACCCAATCAGGAAGTATATAGTAATATTTATTAGTTGCTATAGCTACTAGCATACCCTCATATAGGATATTTTTTATTTAATTTTGTTTAATACTAAGATAAAAATAGCATATGCTCGAAAAATCTAAAATAGTGAAAAACCTTCAGTGAAAAAAATAGTAATTTCTGATATTATCCCAAATAGGAAGCAAAGCAATATTTCTGTCATCACGAAGAAACTCTGACTGTACGTGAAGATCCAGGTCACACTACCCTTACGCCAATCATAGTGTCTCTGTCCTCATCAAAACTTTTTCCCTACTGCGCATTCATAAGAAACTAGGTCACCCCTACCCCCCCCCCCCCCACCCTATAACCTTACCAAGTGCATCTGTCCTAAGCAATTGTAATTTCCGTGAAATCATGAGAGTATATAATAATATGTTTGTATTTACTTTGCGACGTGGGGGTTGGTGTGCGAAGCGATCAGGAGGGAAGCCCTCTAGTATATGTAGAATATATTTTGCTGTTATGTTAGCAAATTGCTCATACAGGCAACAGAGTTTTTGAAAACCGGAATTTGAGTATTTGCACATACCAATATTTTGTTTTACGATAAAAAGTCACTCTGCTTCGAACAATTATGATCGAAATAATTTAACAGAACCTATTTTTTAAGTAAATTGATTTACTTAAGTAGGCTTAAAAAGCAGAAATAACATTAGTTGGAACACACAGTTTAGTTATTAATTTGTAAAGCAATCGTTTTGGCAATTTATTTTTAGTAAAGTGTTCAAAAGGTAGGTAGGCCTACTTTATTAGTTGTTCAGCTCTAGAAACATATAAAATGTTAGCCCTTTGGATTAGTTAACAAATAAATTTTGAGCTTGTCTGTGACAAGATATGCTTGATGAACAGAAAACTATATTAAAAAAATGAAAACTGAACACAGAACTTCTAAACTAATACTTTTATTTACCCCAACGCATTTCCACGACAGTGTCACCATCTTCAGTGATGCACAAACTATGCACAAATTAATCAATGTATAAAATTTAATTTACTATTTTTTGTGTTTCGCCTTTAAGGTCCGGTAATTAACAATAACAAATGCATAGTCACAAATTTCTAACCCTACTTTTTCATATAAGAATTTTCTTACATAAAACCTATAATGAGACATGTTCAGTGTTTTTGTCTCAAACTATTAACATCCAAGTCTGTTTTATTTAGACAAATTAAAGGAATAAACTTTGTTAAAAAATACTAGTACTATACAAGGTAAGTTTGTCAACCATATTACTTTTACTTCTTAGTTATTATCCAACATCAACGACTTCACAGCTCCTTTTCTTCTGCTAATCAGTAGTGTTATATAAATTTGTTTTGTTTATGCAACTAATTAAATTTCAGTGAAAGCTCTACTTTTTCTATCCTAATTAATTAAAATTTTAAAATATTAATCTAAACTCACAATAATGTATGTATAATGTAATATGATAACATTATTTTTGTGACTATCTTTCTACTATAATTAATTATAATATTAGAAGCTGATAAAAGTACTTTTATGCGATAGGAGCCTGCTAATAACTGTGTATGCAATTTATTAGTATAATTGAAATACATATAATATGTTGGTATTATTGCTTTCAGAAACAGTGATTGATTTTATCAAATTACTCCTTACTAGCCCAAATATACAATATTGTTAAAAGCTCCTTTAAAAATTATTATACAGATTTAATTTTTAAATGAACAGAAGGATAGGTAAAGGCTTACTTTCCGTTTAAAGGTTAGAACTGCCTAGACCTTAACTGTATTGAATTCATAAATTTGCAATTATGCCTATCGGAAAATAAACATGATTACTATAGCAAAAATTTAACATTACTTCAAAATACTTATTCTTCAATACCAAAAGAAAAACATTTAAAATTCACTAAATAGTACAGGAAAACAAATAAAAACAGTTACGATAACAAAAGAACAAAACGATTTTATGAACCATCGGAGCGTAGAAAGGTTAAGCTAATCGTATAAAGTTAAAGGCTGGAGTAGTAAAAAGTCGCAACCAGCAAACTGTACATTGCACAGTCGCATTACACTTTAAGTTAATGAAGCGGGAGTGAGATTTGCCCCGAGGGTTTGTTTTTGGAATAATACTATCGTTTAGACACTTCTGTATGGGACTCTCTGGAAATAGAACTATTTTGATGACTGTGCCTGACATTATTCATTCTGAACCAATAATATTTCTCTTTGGGATTAATTAGGTCCATTCACACCTGAAACATCTCTATTATTTTAAATAAATCACATAATGTATTTTCCTTAATACTACGTTTAAGCGTACTACAAACCTGCACAATTTAACAGTAACGGTCATGACTATTATAAACTTACCAAAATACTGAAACAATTACCAAATAAACAACAATTAGTTAATTGCTTCAAATTTATATTAATAACAGTGTAAAATGAAACATATATTACTTTCTCTGCCCACGCTCTACGCTCGCATAAGGTTGCGTTGAAGATTACAATTTGTTAAATCTATTTCTGCAGCAGTAAAATTTAAAAGTATTTATAAATAGGTTTCATGGCTTAAGGTAAACAGAATAATTAGTACCTATAATTTTCTCAATGTGTAAGATATTGACACGTACGAGTTGAAGTTACGTTTCTACTCTAAATCATTCATATTTTTGCAAGCTAGGCCTTACATATAAGATTGTATGGCAAAATTAAAGCTGTTCCCCTAAACGAACTGATTTATGTACAATCGACTACTATTTTAATCAATATAAAAATGATTAACTCGTCCTATGTAAATATTAGGTACAAACTTGGTTTAACAATGTTTGACGATATTACATAATTAGGATAAAAAATAACTTTACATTGTGCACAAGTTCGTAGTAAAGTAAAAGTTCTAAATATAAATTTTTCAATTAACTTTTCTCTGAAATGGAGTTCGCAACTCAGTTATAATTATATAGGTGCTTAATTAAATTAATGCATAAAGCATCACTTGCAGATCTCCTCTACCCGTTGCAGAAATTCGTTTACAAAAATTATACAGGTTATGAATGAAGTCCTTACAATTAAGACTAACCTAGGCACATCAACGTTGCATAGCAAGGTCCTTTCAAAGCACCTGAACCACACTAATAAGAAAATTATACCAAGATATCTCTCCGGTGCTGTTAAAGGACGAGATATATGAAATACTTTAGAAACCGACTTGTAGAGATAAGATCATTTAATTTCGACGGTCGCCAAGCAACCTGGGATGGATTAGAGTTTACAAAAAGGAAACGAAATTCAATATCACAGATGGGAAATGTATTTTCTGTCGGAATTTATGTTCTTTTGAAGTTGGCCTTTGGGTAAATTATCTAAGGATATACGTTGGCATGGTAAACAAATTATAAATAAATAAGATACACTTTAGATCTTGAAGAAACATTTCAGCTCTTCTGATAAACTGTCGGCAAAGGTATACTGTATTCTTTAATAATGATCGGGTTATACAGAATGCCTGAAAGTCCTGGAACACATTAATACGTTTTAAAAGTTAGTATTATTCTTGTGATATATAAATTGAAATACAGATACAGTTTTAAACAGAGTTTAAATAAATTTAAATACAATTTTACCATTTTGTAAAAGAAATGTTTAAACTGTGTTCATTTTGACGTTTTCTTTCACCCTCGATCATTTAAGAGTTGTATAATATCAAACTCCATAACACTTCTACTTGAAAGTCTTAGTATTTTACGAAGTTCAGTCAATTTAAAGAATTAGCAAGTGTTTAAAACATAAAACAAATCGTAAACTAAAATATACAAACAAAAACTGTTACAAAACATTAGCTGACTGACTACAAAAAACACGCACTAAGAGTAGTCCTAAGTAATTAAATTAGGAAGTAAACCTAAATAAAGTAAATATTTCAGTTCATAAGTAAATTATGCTATTTACTAATCAGCAATAGACATTCCTGTTGGACATTCAATTCATTAACTGGATTATATAACCAAGGGCAGGCAGTTGGACCGCAGAACGGTCTGAGCCGTCGTTTGGTTGTTCTGAACTCCCAACAAAGCGTTCTGTACTTGCGGAAATTGCATTTGGATACTGGATTTGTTAAATTTTGAAGTGCACTCCGAAGGTGGCGTTTTAGGCACGTAGAAGACGTAGAAATAGTTGGAACCTATAGTAGCAGATACAAATATGAAGGGAAAAAATATATATCCTATGAACCAAAGCCTGTTTAAGCTATTGATATGGACAGTTTACTCATGTTTTTCATTAATGAATGCGTTCTTTATTTAAAGCAATGTAATTAATTCTATATTCGTAATCCTTTAATCGAAACTGTTTGAATTAGTCGAAGATTTACCTTATTAGATATGTGTTAATACAAGCCATGTCTAAGCCGTTGCTTTCTCCAGAATCTGACTAATCAACAAGCAGCCCAACGAATCATTTAGCTCCTAAAAAATGAAGGCTTCGACACTCGTAAATCTAGCTTTATTGGTCTGTTTTTCGCTACTAACTCTCTTGTCTTAATTAGGTTAACAAGTCGAAGGTACAGACTTTCAGAAATAATATTAGGCCTATGTTTATTTCTTTCTCTACTATCAAAATAGTGATTTTTTTAAACAGTATTAAAAGCTATGGTTATTCTTCCAAAATTTTCAAGACGTACAGACATATTCAGAAAATTAACGATCTATTACATTGTATATACTTTGTATTTGTCTATCTTAAATAAAATAAACGGTACCAGGAACTGGCACATACTTTCTCACAAATACATTTAAATTACTAAACAGATTCACTGTGACTTGTAGGGTGGGGTAGGAGTGTTTTTTTATTAAAGTTGGAGATTAAGTAATAAATATTATTATTATTATTATTACTATTATCTAGAGAGAAAACTATTCGATCGATTTCGAAAAAAATTTCACCAAACACGTCAATTAGGTCTTCATAGATGCACGTAAAACGGTTTTGAAATTTTTTTTAAAACAACCCGCTTTATGGCCAAAAAACCCCCCAAAACAGTTATTATTATTATTATTATTAGCTAAACGAGAATTTTTAGAAAGATGCTGGTTTTTTAATTAAAGGCTACAAATAAGCCAAATTTTATCAAAATCGTTAGAGCCGTTTTTTAATAAAAAAAGTATAACTGATTTTTGGGGTTTTTTGGCCAAAAAGGTGGTTGTTTTCAAAATTGTTCAAAACCCTTTTTCGTGCATCTATACAGGCGTACTGGACATGTCTGGTGCAAATTTGGTTGAAATCGATCGAATAGTTTTCTCTCTAGCTTTGTATACTTTTATTAAAGTAGGCGATTAACTAATAAATATTATTATTATTAGCTATAGAGAAAACTATTCGATCGATTTCGAACAAATTTGCACCAAACACGTCAATTAGGGCTTTATAGATGCACGTAAAAACTTTTTGAAAAATTTTGAAAAACAACCCCCTTTATGGCCAAAAAACCCCCAAAAATCAGTTATTATTATTATTACTAACTAAACGAGAATTTTTAGAAAGATGCGGGTTTCTGTATATCTTAAGGCACATTAAAGGCTACAAATAAGCAAAATTTTATCAAAATCGTTAGAGCCGTTTTTTTATAAAAAAATAATAACTGTATTTTTGGGGGTTTTTTTGGCCAAAAAGGGGGTTGTTTTTCAAAATTGTTCAAAATCCTTTTTCGTGCATCTATACAGGCGTACTGGACATGTCTGGTGCAAATTTGGTTGAAATCGATCGAATAGTTTTCTCTCTAGCTTTGTCTACATACAGACATACATACATACAGACATACATACATACAGACATACATACAGACAGACATTTTGTAAAAACCACTTTTTTGGACTCAGGGGGTCCCAAAACAGATATTTCCACAAAAATCTCAACATCGATTTTTTTTGCGATCACTATACTTTCTCTATACTATACATAGTATAGTGAGAAAGTAAAAGATAATAGATTTTATCGATTTTACGATTAAGTTTTCTCCGACATTTTTTTACATAATGAAGTAAAAAGGACCAATAGGACGAACTGAGAGCGAAGGACAGCCAGTAAAGGATTAAGAACGGTTATTTTGAACACAGAAAATCCTTATTGATTACGTCCCCGGGGGAACTTTACTAAGGATAAATAAGGATATTCCCTTTGCAACGGTTTCCTTCCAGGCTAGTGTACATCTTTACAGAGCTGACAAACGTTTATAAGACGAACTGAATACTTTATATTTGATCAACTTTGTACGAGGACATTATTTTACTTATATACTATTTTGACAACATATATATTGTTAGATTTTATCTATTCTAAACTTAATGTAAACTACGTACAAGAACTAAATTAAATGTATTTTCAAAGAAATTACAATCCTTTTTGTAACTAGACTACGCTAACACTGTAACATCGAGAAGTGACACTGTTGTAAGCGAAAGAATTAGTCGATTATACATGTACTTTAAACATTGACATATCGGTTAACTTAACTTTTTTTCAAACTAATATTATTAATTATTATAGTAAAATAAATATTATTATACGATAGTGAATAATTAACTTGATAAGTAAAAAAGGATTTATTTACGACTTAAAACAACATCTACAACAGCTGGGTATGCACAAAATGTATTGAACGCGAACTCGGTTAAATGTGAATCTTTATCTCTCCCTGAATAAACCAGCTGAATTGGGTTTATTATTGTCACGTTGCTCACTCACTGAAAAATAAACCGACTCGGTTAACATCAATTACATTTATAGGTCTAATTCAATATAATGGCACAACACATCGCATGCAATTCGCTTTAGATATGTTGTAAATGAGGATATATAATGAAGAGAAATATGAAGGTTGGGCAAAAGTTTAATAATTCGAAAACTATAAATTAACTCGTAATGAGGAATTTGTGACTAAAACTGATAGTTTGACGTATGGCATTTGACTTGTTATTGGAGTGACCGGGGAACGACCCACTTAGGGAGTCTTTAAAATTTAAACTTAGGTCGAGTGATACATCATTTTAAAGGTCTTTGTTAGAAAATACAACAGTGTAAACTCGACCGCAAAAGGACGATCCAGTTATAAATTGCATCTCCTGAAAGATTGTAATATTATGAAACTAATGTTTCTTAATGAAATGGGGTTTATTTCATAATCCTCCCTTGCAGCTATCTTTAAACGGCACAATGTAAGAAATTTAGTTTTTCCCGCAAATTTAATTAATGAATTATTTTTATATTCTTCTTAAATTACACTAATTTGTTAAATCACAACTGTAATAATATAATGGTATTATTTTTGATTAGAGTTGAATACCATCTATTTTTATTTAATTCCGTAAGCCCAAATTTGAAAATGAAATTCAGAGCGAACGGTAGGTCGTAGGAAGCTGGGAGAGGTCTCATTTTAGAGGTCTGGGCATGAAGTTTTGGGGAAAAATATTCATTTTTCTTAATTGTGTCCCAAAAGTTTGTTACGGAATAAAATAAGTCCCATTTAAATAGCATGGGCATATACAGGTGTAAATCAGGTGTAACATTGAAAGAAGAAATAAATATTCGTTTAACTTAATAATATAATATAACAGCTGATTTCACCCATCATCTGTAATACGCAAACAAAACCTAGCACAGATTATACTTTGGGGTTATGTTTACAACTTCAATCAATATAAGTATTGCGAATATAATTTTTTTCTAAATATGAGTTAAAGAACTAATGTAGCCTATAATACGTTATAAGATTTGTATTGAGGTTATAAACTGTTATATAAATACTTTATTTTATTATCAATATAGGCCCTAATATATTTATGTATCCAAGTTTATAGAAGTTTATGTACACATTCGTTAAACTTCGGAAACATTCGTACATCTTAGTATAACATACAAACATATTCCATTAATAATTTCTTCATTATCAACTCCTATAAAAGCGAGTATACGTGGAGTAACATTTAAAGAAGAAATGAATATTCGTTTAACTTAATAATATAACAGCTGATTTCACCTCATCTGTAATACGCAAACAAAACCTAGCGTAGATTATACTTTGGGTTTATGTTTACAACTTCGATCAATAATATAGCCTAGGCCTATAATATTAATAACTTCTAAATCATTTGATCTATCAATAAGGTACGGTGAATCATGAGACTAACAATTTACTTAATAAAATTACTACAATATATAGGGGCAATTGCCCCTACAAGCCACTAGTCAATATTTAAACGAGAAAATTCCTAAGGACAGTATAAATTCATTTTATACCTTAAATATTCTCATTGTTAGGGAAAACAGGTTTATGGACTTCCAAGCAATTTTGGAAATTCCCAAATGAGCGTCTCAGTTATTAGTTGTGTTTCTAAATTACTCAGAGAGTTATTCATGTCTAGGACGTCTCCACTTGTTATTAAAGTACGCACTGTAGTGTAATGTGAAGTTGTATTGGAGTAAACCAAGTTTGATACAATACAATCGCAACATCGTCTACTAAACAACGTATTGAGGTTATGATTATTTATGGAGAAAAAAACAGGAAGTATGTGATATTTTCTGGCATCAATCACCAATAACAAAAAAAACCCTTAACAACTTCAGTGAAACTGGAAATTTTCTTGACAGACCTTGAAGTGGAAAACCAAAGTCTGCGACAACAGAATAAATTCATTAGGTTCTACTGTCAGTTTATGAAATATCCCATTGTTCTACTATTAAAGATTGCATTAAATGAAGATATAATTCGAAGGTTTGTAAGTAGAATGTTAAAATTGAAAACTCCAAAAACTCCAAAATACAGGCTGTTCATGAGTTATTAGATGATGATTACAGTGATGGCTTGCATAATATTACAATCTTTGAAGATCTGTAATTTCTGACTGGATCGTCTTTTTGCGGCCGAGTTTACTCTATTTTGTTCTACTAATAAATACATTTAAAATGACTTATTACCACTGAAATGAGTTGAGCGAATTTCTAAAATTTAGTTTATATATGTTTTACTGCTTCAACAAACTATTTGGGAAATTGGTGTATTCACGAAGGTGTTAAATATCTGCCTGCATGCACGAAACATATTAGTAGAATGAGTTTGCACATGGACCTTGAACATCGGATAGTGAATGTCCTCGCTTCGCTCGTTGTGGAGAAGCTCGCTTGGATGAGACGCTGCCTCCACGGTAAAATCCCCACATAAATTTAAAGCGAATTCTTTTATGGTATTTTGATAAATTTTGGGGGAACTAGACTGGTTATAAAGTCATGTATAAAAACAAAATGTGCAGAATAGTCTCCTATATGTATTTCTTTAGATAAAACTACAAAAAAATGTATTTCTAGTACGTAAAATCTCAGAAACAATTTACTTCAGGACAGAAAACGTGCTTCCGGTTAGTGGATTTATTGACTAACGAACTCGTCCGAACGACTTAGAAAGTATATATTACATTTTAATGGCATCCCAAAACATGTTCTGGGGACCATGATCGATAACCACTCTCGAAGTTAGGTCTCTCCATAAGATTCTCTGCAATAGTTCATTTATCTTATAAAAATTCGGTATTAACACATATATTAAAAAATACAATGTATACTGTAGTTGTAGAAATCATGTATGTAATACGAGTGTAAATTTACCTCTTGAGAAATAAAAAAAAAACAAAAATCTTACCTACATAACTATTATGAATTCAAGAAATTTAACTTCCAACAGCTTTATTTCGTAATCTATTTGAGGTACGATAAGGATTCAACTATGAGAATATCCCATTCCCGACTTCACGTGTCATGAGACCTATACGAATACTAGGATAAAGCCCTGGACGCTTCGCATTCCAATTCCGCCTCGACATGCGACCTCAGAGCCTGCTTTTTATAAGGCAAAAAACTTGAGCTGTTATCATTGCCTGGACATTAGAGAGCATTTACATAATGCTCTTAGACTTAATAAGTAAATTAAGATATCTACATTCACACACATGTACAAAAATGTAACATTTAATTTACACACACTACTAAAACTAGTTAGCAATAAAGATAAATGTTTTAAACAATAACAATTTGTTACAGGGCTGTAAAGGGCCAACATAACAACGAATAAAACTCTGACTAAAACTAAATAACAAAGTAATAAATCTTAAAATGCCATTTATGATAAGTAATATTGGAAATTTATAATACGTTGGAATAAACAACACATTTTTAAATGTTACCAATCACATTCAAACAATGGTGAAATGCTAACACCATATTTTAATGGTCTGGGTTTCATCACCCAACATCCTCCGAATGCAGTTTGGTAGGCAAAACCACTTACAAATATGTTTTAGTTTTTCACACTCTAAAATTCAGTACTAAAGCGGGCCACTCACGATGAGATTTGTTGCGATACACTTATCAATACAGCAGTTTAATGATACAAATCTCATCGTTAGTGGTGTGGTTCAATGATACGGTGTCAGTATCAAGCTGTATCGATACATGTTTCAGTATCCCGTAGACTGCGGAGTGTTGTGACACCACAGTTGTTGTTTTCATTGTAAAGAGTTTTTGGAAGAATTTATCAACTACATCCGTGTTTTGCGGACACAACAAGCAAGAAATATTCAAACACGTGAGAAATGACGCTTACAATGGACTGTTAGATTTTTGCAATGCAAAATACCCTGATGAAACAAAAGACTTCGTCGAGAAAATACATGGCTTAAGGCAGTTTTAGAAGAGAATTAAAAAAAGTATTGGGATCACTAAAAAGACAGGTAGTGCTGCAGATGATGTATACGTCCCCACGGTACTACAGTTTATTATGTTTCATTGGCGAATGTATAACACCATGACAGGTAAAGTGTAGTTTGGATTTAATGGATAACCAGGTATTATTTAAGTAATGTTTTATTGACAGAATAAATGATAATGTCATACTTAATTTAAATGATTACATAGTTGTTTAAACAGTGGTAGTTCTAAAAGCTATTTAAAAGCTCACAATTCCCTCATTGTTAAAGTAGGTTTTGTAACTATGTCAACTTTTTTTTGCCAACAGTGACATCGGTTTCGGTGTACGCTGTAGGGATTGGAGACGTACACTTTGGGAGTCATGTCACTTGCCTGGAATGATGTCCCCTGTATCAAGGTCTTTTCTGTCAACATTACCCATAGGGCAAACTATATTCGGTGAGTGAAATGTTAGTAGTTGGGGGTATACTTAAAGATCCTTTCATTAATTTGTCATATAAAGGTGTTTCATGCAACACTCCTCCATCAGATATTCTACCATTTATTCCCATTTGTACGAACATGTACTCATATTTAGCATTCACTGCAGCTAGTAATACAATACTGAACTTTCCTTTATAGTTGTAATAATAGAAGTTATTATATGCATCATTTTCGCGTATAAAATACTGTACATACTTTGCAGAGAGACGTATCCCTTCACTGACACTGCATCAATGTGTGTAGCTACGCATACTCTTGAAACCGCTTTATCGATACGAGTATCACAACAAATCTCATCGTGAGTGGCGGGCCTATATAATGAGAACTATATAATGTACGTTATATGCGGTTAACCAGACTAAGTGATAAAGCATAAAACTACTTTCTTATGGGAAGAAATGTTAAATTCAAAATTGTGCTATCTCTAGACCTATTTAAAGTACAGACATTTTTTGCATTTCAGAATATTCCGTTCTAAACCATTATATTTTTCTCTCTGTTTGTTTTTACTTTCTCCACCCTATACGTAGTATATGGAGAAAGTATGGTTTTCGTTCAAATTTTCGAATTTGAATTTTTAGTGGAATTATCTGTTTCGGTGCTCCCTGAACCCCCCAAAAATATTTAGTGTAATTATCTGTGTTGGTGCTCCCTGAACTCAAAAATATTTTTAGTGGAATTATTTGTTTTGGTGCTCTCTGAATCCAAAAAAGTAGTTTTTTGGTGATGTCTGTCCGTGGGTCTGTAAGGATGTGTACAGAGCTGGATACCATACCAATGGTCCGATTTTGAAGAAATTTGGTATGTAGGTGTAGTTCTGGCATATCTCTGGTCGTTTTTCAAATGTTAGATTTTAAGGGGTTTTACCCCCCAAAAATAGCAAAAAAAAAACGAGAAAAATCAAAATTTCTAAAAAACGGCTCTAACGATTTTGATAAAATTTGGCTTTTTGTAGCCCTTAATGTACCCTACCACATGCAAAAAACCGCATCTTTCGAAAAATTCTCGTTTAGGTAATAATAATAACTGATTTTTGGGGGTTTTTGGACAAAAAGGGGGTTGTTTGTCAAAATTTTTCAAAACCTTTTTTCGTGCATCTATACAGACCTAATTGATATGTTTGGTGCAAATTTGTTCAAAATCGATCGAATAATTTAAGTAATAATAATAATATAATATAATATGGATGTGTGTTACATGCATCTAATATTTTCTATTGTAACATTTTCCTACTTTTGCAATTCTAAATAACCACTTCCTATGCTACTCTTGGGAAGGTTTACAGTTTCAACTGGGAGAAAGTATGTGGCAGTTATCTGGTACCGTTTATTTAATATTTGTCTATGGATTATAATTTAATGTGTAACCTAATACAAAAATGTTCGAAGCACGCTGTGCTATTCCATATTTTTTTAATACAATTTCATAGCTCCAGACAGACTGTTCATGGCAATGTTCCTCTTGCAGCCAGAAGTACAACGGAGATTTTCCAGGTGTACATAGGAATAATACTAATCTTTCAATGACAGCTTAAATCCAAGAGAAAAGGCATTACCTACTGAACAACTGTTTAATCACGTCTTTCAGCATTGCTGCCAACAATACAAAGGCTTAACTATTCTCTCTGATTCCTCCCTCTCCTCACTAAGCGATCTATCTCTCGTTAGTATGGTTTGTCTTACTCTACTATATGGTGACTGTAAACCAAGTTTCAAATCATTGTACCACATTCAATGTGAAACTCTACAGTATACATTCAACTTTATTTATAAATTAGTTACTAATATTTCGATTATTAATAAACTTGTTTACTAAAAACGTATCCCGCCAATATTTTAATTTGAAAAAAATATACGTAACAGCTTTAGATATTACAAAGTTCTACATGTTTCATATTCAGCCACTTCGAAGGTTAACATGTTCATCTTGTGCCAACCAACCTATATATGGAAACCAAACTACTTGCATTAAATGTAGTATTAACACTAGGTTAACTAACAATTAATAGTTGTAGTTCAGTACGATGAATTGGTAAGTTTTAATTTTAAAAGGGAATGCCTCTATATGGAAACCATGTATAATGAATCTGTATAATTTATGTGGAAGACCTAAAGACAGTTGGAGGAAAAGAATTGACGGAAAATAGAACAGAGACGTATGGGGAATAATCTAAAACTAAACAGAGATGGATGGCAAAATTATTAAGCTGCACACATTTGTGAGGAAGACCGAGGTAAAGGATTGATAAGGGAGGAGAGACTGTTGGAGGAGAAACAAAAACTGATCAGAGATGGATGAAATAATGTCCTATGTATCGGAAACAGGCGAAGAACACTATAAACTGGCATTATAAAAACTCCTACACTACAATATTTCATTATTCCGAAACAAATATTTAAACAACAACAAAAAACTCTAAATATACATAAGTTTGTAAATATTTAGTAATCGGCCCATCTTAGATTTGCTTCAGCAGATAGATTGTGGCTCTTACTGTTGGGTTTTATCCAATAGCTCAGCTATTATTTTATTAAAAATAAAAGTAAATCTTATTAGCACAAAAAAATACAGCTAAAAAATAGTCTCTTGTTATATTTAATAAAACGTATAGTTCCACATTAAAGCATTTTAAATGGGTATCGTTTTGAAAATCTGAAATGAAAAATGATATGATTTATTTTAAACTCAATATTAATTAAACTTATGGCTCTTCAAAAATTATTAGGATTCGTTCTGAAATTATAATTTGACATTGAACAATACTAAAAGAAAATACCAAAGGGTAATATCTTTGACACAACAAAGAGGTCGAAATCAAAAATTTTAAACTCAATATGCATAGTTTAAATTATGGTTCAGATCACTCCGACATTTAAAGTATAATACATTTTCTACTGCTGAGAATTTGATGAGAAAGACAATAAATAGCTAATAAATACAAGTTTGGACATTTTCTCGGTTAAATCGCTAAAGTCAGGGGCCGAAAATAGAGAGAGGTTACCGTAATAATCGTCACATACCGAGGTTAGGCTGTTTCCCGTTGCTTTCGCTCGATCCTTACTTCATCTTCTATGTGTAATCTATGTGCTTCTGATGTTTCTCTGATAGTTTGTATATATTTATACAATTTTAACTACGCATTTCTAGCATAGATCATGAATAATAAAATAGATTATGCATGCATACGGCGGCAGTGTGGCGAAAAATAGGTTGTCGGGAAAATATTGCATGATCGCGCCGCGGGGTAGCGCTAGGGAGAAATCATTCAAGGCATTGGTGCTACGCACTACTTTCATCGTTTCCTCCATAGATCGCACCACTATAGTCGAATTTCCAGTGGATTAAAATAATGCATTGGATCGGAGTTCTATTAGGTTATCCAAATACAATGGTTCTAGTATTCTAATCCTGAGTCTTAGCTTGGATAACAAGGTTAATGTTTTGTATTTCGCTTTGTAAATCTTAATTTTAAAGTTTCACTCAATGACAGGTGTTGGTATATACTCTTGAGTAAAACATCGTTCATTATAATTTGTATTCACAAATTTTGACAAATGTCCAAAAAAAAACCGGTTGTAAAAATATCAACATTCCATCGTATAAAAGCAGTTTTTTTAAACTGAAAAAATATACCCTTCTTAAACTTTATTGTTCGTATTTTCTACTGTTAAAATCATATTTGACTAACTAAATCTATTCGACCGCTTTCACACAGAAAGACAACTCTTTCAATAAATAAGAATTAAACAACAAATAAATATTCAATAATCGATCTCATTCTAAGACCAATGCAGAGCACTGCATGGTACAATAAATGTCTATAATATTAATCTTGCCTTTGCGTTCAGCTAAACACGCATGTCAACCCTATCTCTGTATCTATTTACTTCCGTACTGTTGGTATAAAAAAAGTTTACCTTCTTTTTATGTCCACATTTTCAAGAGAATTTATACATAGATCGGTGGCTCGCCGACAAAAGGTCGAGAACGGTATGAGACAGTGAGCACTATATACAGGATGTCCCAAAAGTCTGTGAACGGTGTTTATATTTTTGTAACCATTGCAGATTACGCAACAAACCTTAATACAAGATTTCTCTACAAAAAAAAAGAATTATGAAGCAATTATATGTTTTTGTCACCTAAAGGGGGCGGATGCAGGGAGTCAGACGAAAATCTTAAATAGGTTGAGTTGTACATCAAATTAAAATCTATCTTAGAAGAACACAATGCCGCAAATCAGACATCAAGAGGTTCACCCTAAACAAAATATCGGCCGTTTATTTTGTATTTTGTAAATGGCCGTTTCCGTCGTGATTTATTACTAGATACATTTTTAACTTCCCGCTAAGAAAATTGAAAATTTTCTAAAATCGGGAAGTTATTGGTTTTACCCCGTTTTTCGAAAATCGAGTATTCATTAGATCTCGACGTTTTGAGGTCCTAGGAATCTTCCCTGACCACTCCCGAGAGGGTGTCACCCTGTCGGTGTGTATGCGCGTGTGTGTGTGTATGTGTGTGTGTATGTAAGTATGTGACCCGCTTATAACTTTCGAACGGCTTAACCGATTAGATCCTACCAAACGGCGTTCTAAAGAGTTCCATCAAACTTAGATTTCCTGAAAATTTCAACTAATTCGGACCGGTAGGTTCTGAGAAATTTCTAAAAAACTAAGAAATACAAATTTTTCAAATCAGGTTTTTTTTGGAATAACTTTTAAACGGCTTTACCAATCAATTCCAAAATCTAATCAGCTTTTAACCTTGAAAAGCGTCGTCGATCGCTACCAGTCCGGTCAAAATCGGTTAATTCGTTCGTGAGATATCGTGAACGAAAGAAAAACAAAAAAGTGTATTTTCTCAATTTCTCAGAAACTTTTCATCAGAAAAATTTTTGTTGTCGATTCTTTCAATGGACTCGAAAAACTGCATCGATTGCCGCAAATCGCATAAAAATCGGTTGATTCATTCGCGAGATATCGTAAACGAAAGAAAATAAAAAAAGTGTTTTTCCTCAATTTCTCCGAAATTTTTCATCTGAAAAATTTTTGTTGTTGATTCTTTCAATGGGCTTAAAAAACTGCATCGACTGCCGCAAATCGCATAAAAATCGGTCGATTCATTCAAAAGTTATGGCAGTTCAAAATTTCCAAAAATAGTGTTTATCAAACTTTTATCATACTTTTGAGCTCGAAGACTTAGCGGGAAGTTACAGGGATAGCCTTTAGGGTCAACCGTTTTCCAAATTTTTTTCAAGAATAATAATGACAAATTAAATTTATTTTTACTTTCCACTTATAAACAAAGAAGAAAGATGAGTACACTTCTGAAACGGTTGGATGTATGAGAAAAGTTTAAATACAAAAATTGTTCGCTGTCAGAGCTTTTAGTTTAGGTGGGCATGGACTACACTAACATTATAGTTCATTCGATATCGGACTTTTCATTTATTTGAAATTCTAAAATTTTTAAACATTGCAAAATTTACGAAAAAGTGTCCAAATTGGAAACAGCTTCAAATTATATGTCGTTAGTAATGTTTGGTTTCTGAGAATAAATCGTTTAATAGTAGTAAATCAAATAAAATTCTAAGTTTTGTGCATTTATGGCCGCCGTCTTAAAATAGGAAAAGCTAAGTCAAACCTTTTTTGAAATGTTTACTTAAAAAAAAAAAAAAACATGGGGCTTTTTTTAAATTTTGTATATGTATATAATTCAAAAAACACCAACCACAATTTGTTTTTCGTTTGGGGCACTTCATTAAAAAAAAAAAGAAAGATATACCCTAATTTCTTTATCTGAGAAGTAGTAGAGTTTCAGTGGAAACCAGGCGTCTAAACCAATTGTTCAGCTTCTTAAAATGCCATAAGGATGATTTGTTATGCCAGACGAGATTTAAATAATGTTGTTCCATAAACAGTTTGCTTAATCTTTATTTTTAACCTTCTTTTCGAGATAAGTACAAATGGAGTTATACATTTTCAAAGTTTGCCATGTATGAATAATCTACAAATCCATATCCCTTGCTACAATTATGTTGTAAATAATTTAGCATGTTTATTTGGAATGAGGCATGAAATTCGCTAAAATAAACACGGTTTCAATTAACGACTAACGCATTTGTATTTCGTTAAAAAACTTGAATACATTAAAGTTTAAAAAAAACTCTCCCCTAACGACAATTCGTGAACAAAATAATTTTCATTTACATTCAGTAAAATACGAATCGTTATGGTGCAAAAATATTACCAAGGGAAATATTAGCTGAGAACGAATATGAAATGAAAATAACAAAAAATGCAAAACTAACAAAAAACCACTCCGATCAGGGCCAATGAATTCCCACATGAATTGGTTTTATACATGAATGTGGCCTAACTTACACAAATTAATATTATGGGTTTAATATTTAAAGAACTTTAAAAAAAAATATTTCCTGTTTTTAGTGTATTAAATGTACAAAACAACCACTAAAAAATTCCTTTAATGTGCCCCCTTAAAAAGTCCTATTTTGATTTAATTTTCAGTTCCGTTGAAACGTATGTACATGACAACGTACTGTGAAAATGTTTTAACGTTGTCGGGTCACAAACAGGACAGCCAGTTTTATTACGTACCTATAATATTGTATTTTGTTTTTTTACTCTCCCAGGGTAAACACATAAACAATAACTTCGAAATTTGTATTGCAAAATCATTACAAACAACGAACATTATAAACCCCTGAAATATCGACAAGCAAGTGTGCAATGTCAGCGTTATGGTTATCGAGGGTGTGTTAACCAAATAAATCAGGCAATAGTTGAAACCTAACTCCACAAAATGTCGTTAACAATGAAAGTGATTTGTATCTCGAGTACAGTCCGTTTGTATAAATATAGTATAGTATTCCATCAGGAATGTTTGTAAAATTTGCTTATGTTATACTCTTAAGTTATAGTTTAATTATTGTAGCTCGTGTATTAGCCTACTAAAGATGGCGCCATTGTCGTTGAAATGCGTTTGAGTTAGAAAACGTATTAGTTGTGAGATTTTGTGTTCAAGTTTTATTTATCAAGTTAGCTTTCTCACAAGTCAAGCTCAATACTTAATGTTTTAATTATGTAGTTTGGTAAACATTAGTTTTTATTGTCTATCAAGCTCGCCTTTATAATACTACTAGTATGAAATTCATCTACATTCGAAGAGTAAATAATGTTTGGACAAGTCTCGTATAGCAAGTGATACTTGTTTCCATAGTAGAAAAACTGAAGATGCGATGTCGATTAATTTGAACACCAGGGGTTTCTTACAATTCATTAACCGTATTTTTAAAAAGTTTTTAAAAATAATTTTACCAAAATGTAAACAGTTAAAACATTTATTTTATGTTGAATTAATCCGGTAGTAAGTTCAGTGTACAGTGTAAAATTATAGTTCTAAGAAAACAAAATCCCGATACCGTAGAACAAACACCTAAAGCAATATTTGCAAAATTCGAAATAAAGTTGGGCACGTAAATAAAATAGAAGTAAAGAACAAAAAAGAACCAGAATATGAAATGAAGAATATAATAATGTAGAAGTATTCCTTCAAAGGATGGATGAATACTAGGGCTAGAGAATTGGAGTTGGAGAATTGAGTTGCAACGTTCATTGAAAACTGCTTCGGACTTTTCCGATATATATATTGCAACGGATAAACCTTATGCAATGCGTGAAAAATTGAGTTTTGTTGTAAAACTGCAAAAATCAAGATTTCATAGCAGGAGTTGAGGTACACCCTATACTTAACTAGATTAGAATACGACAAGTCCCGGCCAACTGTACTGTGTCAACAGAGATGGACTTTTGTCCAGGAACTTGTTTCAAGTTGCCTGAAAGACTTAGAAAAATTAGTTGTTTTTATACAGGAATAAGGTGTTAAATAAAAGTATAAAATTGATGAATTTTATGGGTAAATGTGAAACACGGGAGGTGGAAACATTGTTCATGGAAGTCACAATTTTGTAAAATAAAAAATGTTAAAGTTATAAAGAGTTAAAGTTATAGGAAATTCTCAAATTTCATCAAAATTAAATGAAAAAGATATTTTTGAAAAGCGTAAGAAAAATTGTATAAAAAATGTTAAATAACAAATTAAGGAATTTTTGGTATTTTAAAAGTTAGAGATAATTGTTAAAGTTTGAAGGTGAAAAAGCACCATAAAAAATGAAAAAGGGAAAATGAAAAAGTAAACAAGTTGTAAAGAAGTAAAAGTTTTATAAGATAAAAAGTTTATAAATTGTTAATTAATTAAAATAAGAGGTGAGAAAGTTCATACCTATATTTTGCTAAAAATAGAATGAAAAAGGTGGTAAAAATAATAACCTAGTGTTAAGAAAGTAGTAAGGGTATAAAATTGTAAATCTCAATCAAAAGTATCAATTTTAAAGTTAAAATTCAAATTCAAAAGTAAATGTTAAATTTGGCAAATTTTGCAAGTCCCAAAAACAGAAGAAAAATCTTCGGACAGAATGGAAATTTTGGCTAATATATCATAAAATAATAACCAACATAGAAGAAAAAAGAAAAAAGATTTTCCTTCAAAACCAGAAAAGTTTTCGTGAGGAAAAACCGCGGAATACGCGAGGCAGCGCCATAAGTGAACCAAACGTAGTACGACCATCACTCAAGTTTGAGAAGAAAGGAAAATGTATCAGGAATACGATTACGAAAACCGCAAGTTCGTAAAAGCAGTTAAAGGAAAACTACGAGGAAAATACGTAAGACAATAGGAGAAAATGTTAGGAGGGGAGATCTAGATTAGCGGATGGCAAGGCCTAACGAAGAAGTTAGTGGGGGTAGTACCAACCTAAAACTTAAAGAAATCAATGCAAGTTGCATGGCAAGATAGCGAACAAGGAATAGAAAAATAAGAAAGGCAGTTGGTACTCGGAAGGCGGCAAAGGAGGCTATATAAGCGGAGTACAGCGGGAGCCGCGTAGCTAACGACCTATCTCTAACGATCTATCGCTCTCTCTGGAATCTGGAATCGCTCTCTCACTCTTTGAGATTTTTCTTTAGATCGACGTTGTTAGACGGATCTGCGATGTTATTGTAACGTACTTAGAAGCAGTGTTTTATAAAGACAGCAGTAAGATATGTGTCAATCAAACAGTGAACATTTTAATTAATTATAATATTATGCGATATAATATTTCAAGTAACATTTTTCATTAAAATTTTATCAAACGTAAATACGAGTTAAATGAACAAAGACAGTGTAAAATCAGTTAGTATTACAGACAGTGAAAAAACGATTGAACAGTTTGAGTGAATTACGCTATAGTTAATTATATAGCGGGTGCGTCAAAAAATCTATAAATGACGTAGTCTACAGGAATCACAGGACTGATGTAATGACAATAACTGGAACCACACATGGACTTTGAAGGACTACTGGAATAAGAAGCGGAAACCAAATCAGGGAAGGCGTTAAACCAAATCAGGGAAAACGTTAGAAGACATCAGGGAAAGTCAAACCAGGCAAAGCTGAGACCACGAGAGACGTTCAACCGCACCAACGATAACCGGACTTCAGGGAAGCTGGATTTCCATCAACATTCTTGGGAAAGGTGTTCAGAGTCCAGGGTCGCAGTAATAAAAGGTCTGTCAGAAAAGTTACGATATCCCTTATTAAAATATTGCCTGAGTTAAATTTAAATAATTATTGATACTGGGTTGAGATAAAAAATTAGGTTTTTCAAAATATAAAATTATTAATCTTGTAAATTAAATATATAAAATCATTTTCATAATTAAATAATTAAATAATAAATATTAAAAGGGAAGGAATAATTAAGTATAAATGAATAATAAATGGTTCTACCTAAAAGAGTTAAAATTTATGTAAATAGTAAATTTAGTTTAAAATTTATGTTTTTGTAGTGGAAAGAACCACAGAGTATTTTGAGTTTTCTATTGAATAAATTTTCTTTTGATTTCAATTAATATAATTAATTTACCTTGTTCAAGAGATTCCTATTATCTAAGTATCCTATATGATAAGTTGTTTTCAGTGTATGATCAATATTGAAGGGCGGAAACGCAAAGTTGGCATTTCCAACGAAATTTCACAAAGCACAAATAATTTAATTATTCTAGGTAAAGTTCCACTGTTCTCACTCCTCAGAGATTGTCAAATAAATATAATATTAATTACTGAGCTGAGCAAATTTAAAGTTAATAGTAACTTGAATAACTGGAAGGAATTTAATAAAATATTTTTATTTAAGGTGACTATAGGCATAGTTATCTTAACCAGAGTTATATCACCTAGGCTATTAAAATTAATTTGCCTTAAACTTCCAGTAGGTGATATAATCTCTTTATTCTGTAACAAAGTAGGGAAATCCTACAGACAGACAAGCGTCGGGGCTACATTGCAGAGGTGGCTCCCGAACGTCATAAAAAAGGTCTGTCGTTGCAGGGTTGACGTCGCAACGTGGGGACAAAAGGAAAACAAACTTCCTCCCCCAGCGTCGTGCAACTCGTGCGTCGTTGCAATATATAAATTTGCACAGCTGCGGTTGTAATTATCGCAACCAAGATTATCAATGAGTACAAAGTATAAGTCTGTTAGGCTACTTGCAAAACATACAAATTAATTTAGGTTTGTAGAGAAAAACTAAAATGACTGAATACATAAATACATTCCATGAATACTGGAATACATTCCAGAAAAAACCAATTTTAAAACTCCATAGCTTACAGACCAGATAGCTGATTATATCCAGCTCAAGAGGAAAGGAGGGCGGAAGTAAAGGAAACAGTGGCTCACTCGCTGACAAGCTAGAGGACATGACTAGTTACTCGGTACTGCCTAAGAATATTTTCCAATATTTTAGAAGTAAAACGATAAAATTTATTACGTAGACCACTAAAGAAGTATTAAAATATAGATATCAAAAGAGTTGCAATGATACATTATATATACTGTACGTGTTAGTTTTCATAAAGTATATTCTTATCAAATTATATATTGTTATATATTACTGTAAGAGGAAACTGAAGATAATAATAATATCCGAACCCCCTTTAAATCAAAATAACTAAAGGATTCAAATTATTTATGTACACTAAGATTACTTTACATTTTCTCCTACTATCCTGTTAACAGCCCCATTTTTGCTTGACGACGTTTTTCGCTCGAGTAAATACGAGCTGATGATTGGATTAACTTGAATGATTTCCTGGGGTTCAACGACGTCTGTTGTTAAACAATTTCATCAATAAACATATAGTCATTCGACAATACCGAGAAAGTTACCTTTATTTATCAACAAATTACTAGTAAGTGAATAGTCTATAATACTAATATAATATCTTGAACTTTTAACTATAGGAACGTGGTAAATAACTTATCCACTGATTGGATTACTGATTACATATCAGTAAAACAAGATTTAAAATGCATACTGATTAGGGAAAGATTGTTTATGCTTACGACTTAGAATGCATAATATTTGACTGGAGAGGAAAACACTCAATTACTTAAATGTCCCTAACATTGTCCTGAGACTTATGGAGGTGGGTAAAACTAGTAGTACATATTTAAAAACCAGAGGACATCCAGGTAACAATAAGTACACAATACAAAACTGCAAACCATTTATTTTAATAGTTTATAAAGAGCCTTTAGAGTAATGTATGTTTAGCAGCAAAGTTATCCAAAATGTGATTATTTCAATGAATATTTCTACTTCAGTTAGGTTGACGTTTAAAGTCAATTGTTTTAAATATTGTTTAATTTGTCAACTTTCTTTTAGATTTACGAGCTTGAACACCCATACTATAGTAAGAATTTTTTTTCTAGCACAAAAAGTAATTAAAATAGCATTGGATGTAATTATTCACCTATGCGATCTTGAAAACTATGGCTTTGACACTAATAACAGTAGTTCTCAATTGTTTTTACACATCATCCCTTCCCATACCATCCCTAGTCATGCAGTGGATGTTTAACCACCAAAATATGTTTTTCCCAGACAACAAGTCATACATGTACCAAGCTTGTTCAGTGCGTTGGTTCAGTATAGGACACACCTAAATATTTTGATCCAACTGTTTTATTTGTAATAAGAAACAACAGATGTTTGAATTAATACAGTAGGCTAAGCCTTTTTTGTGATTTTTTGTGTTTGCTTTTATTTTGTTGACCAAACCTAAAAAATCGGTTGGATTTAAAGAATAATAAACTAATTCTAAATTTGCAAAGTTGAATGCCACGGTAATGAATGCAAATACATTAAACAAATACGCGTTGTTAAGCTTTTGATCCGAATCAGTTGTTTCATCTGTTGCAGGACTGGGAGTGAGCCCCGTTTTTTCACAATTTCTACGCTTTAAAACCAAAACTTTGCGAAATCCTTTCTAATTGTGCGTCTATGAAACCGTAAGAATAATATGCCTTAAAATGTTCGTATTTTAACTTAAGTAGTTTTTGCTCTACTGCATTAATCCAGTCAGTCAGAACAAAGCTGTTTAAATATGTAGATATATAGATTTATTATAAAGTTTC
Source organism: Philaenus spumarius (assembly GCA_018207615.1). Taxonomy (NCBI): domain Eukaryota; kingdom Metazoa; phylum Arthropoda; class Insecta; order Hemiptera; family Aphrophoridae; genus Philaenus; species Philaenus spumarius. The sequence goes on along the minus strand of JAGFPH010000918.1, from coordinate 30,963 downwards.
TGGTTCAGACCAAATTAAAAACATTTTTAGTTAATTTATTTACGAATGTTATATCAATTTGTAGGTTATAGGATAAAAGTCTCTACGTTGATTATAATAAGTCTCTGACTAAGTTGATAAACTAATGGATTCCGTCAGCTGTGTATATGTTAATATGTACTTGCTGACATAACAACTACAGCTAATTTTGTACATAACTCTCCCATAGCAGATGTTTATTTTAAATTTTGTACACTAAAATTACATTTTCGAAAAACTAAGGAGCTTGTTTTTTATAAGTCTAACATATATGTCGATTTCTTAGAAATAGAAAATAATAGGCCTAGGTAAAGAACAGCTTAGAGAATTTGATTGCTTTGCGTTTTCACTTTGTGCCCGTAGGACAAATGAAGAAGTAGAATAACACATGGGAAAGCCAACAAGAATAGCTAAATTCGAACCCAGTGCAGTCTGAACTATTACGTCGAAAGCTGGGGAAAAGAGGAGGCCTTACTTGTATACCTTTATATAGGGTGAAATTGGAATATGATGTGTTCTAGATGCAGTTCATCGATAACCGAACGTGAGGAAGGGAAAGAGGGGGGGGAGAGAGATGGACATAGTTTAATTCATGTTTCAAATTGTGTATGTAGTTGAATATATTGGCCGATGCAAAAATTACAAAAGACTTATTTACACTATTTAAACAAAAGACAAAACAAATTTTTTTTAAATTTGTTTGTGTAAAATATTTTCCAAAATGTTGCTGAAAACCTACCCCGTCAGTCAATTTCCGAATGTACTGCCGCTAAACTTACGTGTTCAAAAACAGCTGTAATCAAATAAGTTAAAAGAAAGCGTATTGTGTGAAAAGTGATTATAAATTTGATTTACATTCATGCGAAGTATGGTATTACATTTCCACCATGGCTTCATAATGTTTCCATCTTGGTTATTGTTATTGGTTAGATAGCAGTTCGTAGGTAGGAATACTAGGTTCTCTTGTCCACTTAATCAATTATAAATTATTGTATATAAGGAAAGAAAGAGTCGTAGAACATTTGTTATTCCCTGAAACTGATCGACTCAGCTGTATTTAAATTAACATTGATTTTGTGCAGCTACTACATACAGCTGCTAAATGCGTACCTCTTGTTCGATACTAAAATTAAAATTTCTACAAACTAAAAACAACAAACATTATTTTAATCTACATTTTGTATTAAAAAAGTTTAGTGGTTATTATTTACTTAGGAAATAAATATAAGAGCCTTAACAACATTTCACTGTTATGACTTAGAAGGAATCAAATAATAGCCTACTGATTCCGTCCTATAACATTACCATTACGACCCTTTTACTTTCTCACTCTACTATATAGTATAGAGAAAGTATAGTGATCGCAAAAAATCGATGTTGAGATTTTTGTGGAAATATCCGTTTTGGGACCCCCGAGTCCAAAAAAGTGGTTTTTACAAAATGTCTGTCTATATGTCTGTCTGTCTGGTTTTGAAACATTTTGAAAAACAACCCTCTTTTTGGCCAAAAAACCCCAAAAAAATCAGATATTATTTTTTTATGAAAAATAGTCTCTAACGATTTTGATTAAATTTGGCTTATTTATAGTCCTTAATGTACCCTAACATATGCAAAAAAAAAACAAAAAAAAACAGCATCTTTCTAAAAATTCTTATTCACCTAATATAATAATATTTATTAGTTACTCTCCTACTTTAATGTATCTCCTCTCCTACTTTAATACAATTATGAAGTAACAGTGAATCTGTTTAGTAATTTAAATTTGTTTTTGAGAAAGTATGTGCCATTTTCTAGTACCGTTTATTTATACAGCAATGATTCAACACAAAAGCTGTTACTTGTAGATACTTTATTACATTTAATGATTCATAAATAAAAGTATAAGGGTTTATTTGGTCATATATAAGCACGAAGACAGGTCGGCTTAGAGTGCGTGTTGAGGTATTATCTACCATGGTGTACGTAGATTATAAATAACATTGGACAAATGCTACCAAATGTTTGATTTGTGATTTGAAAATGCATTAAAAGCGATATTTTATTTGTATCTGCTTGTTGTTTAGTAAGTATGCTCTTGAATATACCAAATTACTACATAAGTTTTTTCTGTTTATTAGCGAATTTCCATAGGAAACATATTGCAGCTTCTCTTATGGTGAGACCTAAGGTCGAGAGTAGTAAATGAGCATCGATCATGGCCCCCAGAACACACTTTGATGTGTCAATATAAATTATATTTATAAAAATGTATATATGTGTTTTAAGTCAAATTTGGTACCCACATTGGTTATCTACGTGAGTCGGATGAGATCATAAGCCAAAAAATCCAACAAACGGAAGCACGTTTTTTGACCGGAAGTAACATATGTATATATGTGATCGCACTCTAACGGTCGTATTTGAAGTCTGATTTTAATCAAATTTGGTACACACGTTGGTTTTCTATGTCGATCGGACGAGTTCGTTAGCCAACAATATTGAACAACCGTAAGCATGTTTTATGAGCAGAACTAACATTTTTGGAGATTTCTCTTACTATAATAACACATTTTGGGGGTTTTATCTAAATAAATAAATGGAGGATATTATTCTGCACATTTTGTTCTTTTACGCAACCTCTAAAAATCCCCTTTTCCGCTTGGTTCCGCAAAAATATATCAAAACGCAAAATACCCTTAAAGTACCCGGTTCAAATCCACGTGGGGGTTTTTACCGTGGGGCATCTTCTGTACGCAGGGTGCGAAGCGAAGCAGTCCAGAACCCGTGGCCGCAAGGCGAGATTTTCGCTGTGGGTGGAACGAAGTAGCGCGTGACTCCAAGCTGGAAGCTTATATGCAAACAAATTCTACTAATATAATTCGCCCACATAGGCAGGAAGCTACTCAGCGCCTTTGTGAGTAGACCAATTTCCCAAATTGTTGGTTGAAATCCTAAATCAAATAAACTTATTTTGTAAATTCGCTCAACTCACGTCAGAGGTTCTGCTGCTTTGGTCGAATTATTATTACATTTTGTATCTGCTTGTTGTTCAGTTAGTATGATCTTAAATATACCTGATAACTAATATACTACATCAGTTCTTTGTGTTTATTATTACATTTTATATCTGCTTGTTGTTCAGCTGGTAACGTTTTTGATTAATATTTTGTCAAAATTAAGGCACTGACAAAATACAACCACAACCTACATTCCCAAAAAATATCAGCTGTAAATTTCTTAGATCAACGCTAGTAAATTTAGGACAGTTCGGGAGATCCTGTATATATTGTAAAGTGTAACTGTTGACAGTTATTAAAATATTGCCAACCACTCGTCGATATGATATATTTACATTCTAGGACATGTCGTAAAATGGCATCAGTTTTATTTATTTCATAAATACTATACAGTTTTATTACATTCCGTTGTATATTGCCGACTCTCGATGTACATTTTATTGCAATATAAACTCACGTTGGAGCATATAAAACCAGAGTGAAATTAAATTGATGATGTACAAGGTAAGTAAATAACTAATGTGGTTACGAAGGGACACTTGCTATACGAGCCAAACTTAAAGCCGATAGTTTTAAAAATAATATGTATGCATACTAGAATTGTTGGTTGGGAAATTGTTGTTGTTTGGTATTTTATCGCTTGCCAAAACTCGCGGCCACACGCCACAGAGCAAATTACTGTATATTCGGACAGAGGACCTTAAATCGAGGTGGAGTAGCGCCAACTTGGATCCTAACGCATGCGCAGTAAGTGCCACCGTTTTTGCGTGAATGATAGGAATGTTTTTATATAACAAAGAAAGTATGGCAATTTTCCGAGTAAACTATTATGAAAGTATTATAAATCAAGCCTAAAATTGCGAAATTTGTTATGAATTCGGTATGGCATAATTTATTAGGCCGTAATAAAGTGCCGATAAGTATAAAATATAGATATACTATGTTCAATGCTATTGTAAGATGTACTATGTGTTACGCTTCACAAGTATGGGGTTTCAAGGAATAAAATACAGTGGAGGATATATTGAGGGTGTTTCTAAAAAATATATTAAGATTACCTCACAATATCCCAAATTATATGTTGTATTTAAAGTAAGGTTTCCAAAAAATATTTGTATTCACTTTGCAAATGCACTTTAAGTATGTCCTGAGAGTCGTATCTATGACAGAACACAGACTTCCTTTTATACTGGCAACAGAAATAATAAAAAATAAAATGTATTGGTTTCAACAGTGGATAGGGTTAGGAGAAAAACATCAGGTTAGTTTGTTGTCAAATTTAAAAATGGTAAATCATTGGCCGGATTGGATGGGAAGGGTAATAGAGGCAATAGACAGAGGTAACACAAACAATTGTTTACAAAGAACAAGGCTAGCAACATACCATACGCTATACCGTACCCTAGAGTTTGACCTAGGAGATAAAACATATTTTAAAGATGACTTTGACATATCAACAATAGGGTGGATAATGAAAAGTAGATCGTAAGTAGTTAATTTAAATTACAAACCCTGGATGGCAGATAGAAATAATCTGTTCTTTATGTAATTTAGGTGAAAATGAAACAGTCTTTCACTTTGTAGCGGTGTGTCCCATACTTAGACAAATTCGCAAAAAATGGGTTTGTTAAAGAAATAATAAGTCAAGCGGAATTTGAATCCTATTTGAATGGCAAGGATTGGCGCTGTCTTGCCAAATACCTGAGAGAGGCTTGGGCCTATAGATGGACGTTGATAACCGAATTTAACTATTGAATTTAACTATGATGTCCACATTATTTTCCTTATGAGTGGGAAGAAAAGATGATTTCTTAAATAAATGTTAATATTATGTATTATGTTAGAATAAGATAGCTGTATTAATTATAACTATGTAAAAAAAACCTGGATTTTTATTTGATTTTTTAAGAAAGTTTATATTTTTTATGTTTATTACATTTTCAAAGAAAAAAATTGTTAATTGTTTAAGTTAGTGCCAACCTGGCGGACGGTCGGCAGACCATTGCCTAAGAAGGTGTTTATTTTGTAAAGCCTGTAAATATTTTATGTATATCATAATAAAAGCACTATTTCATTTCATTATAAATCAAGCAAAATATACAAAACTTCAAAAACAGAATTGATCTATATTTGAACAACATTTACAACCAACCAAACCCAACATTCTACCAGCACTAATGGAACTACGTTTGTTAAATTTGTTAGCCTAATTTATCTTAAAACCTGGGCAATATACTGCACCTAGAAGTGTAAATAAACTATAATCCATTTACAGCTATTATAACTGCAGCCATTACTTGTGAACACCACGATAATTCCCTTCAGTTCATCAATAACTATAATTAATAGTGTTCACGTCAATATCTATACATAATGTATACAATTATTTAGCTTTAATAGTAGGGTATTAGTTTATTGTTCTTGTAATCGATAAACATTATTTATGAAACCTAGACTGATATTATGAAGAGTTTAAATAAAGGGTTGGGGTATTTTCTGCAATTTCTAATGTCTGTACCTAATCGTTAAAATCTATATCTGGTGGTTTATTATTTAAATTTGTTTATTCCTTAGAATACAAATACAAATTAACTAAACACTACAATTTAAACACAATAAAATGAATAACATATTATCTATAATGTAATAAAACAAAACATATATACATATATATATATATATTTTAACTCTATAGAAATATTTATGATACTTCAGAAGTGGACCTGTGAGGCTGAACCACTAGTTTATAACGAAATGAATTAAATTTCATAGCATAGGTTCATTACGATTTGTACAAAACGTAATTTCAGACTGAAGTAACGAATTATAAATATATATACATACTAGCTGACCCGATCCGGCTTTGCACGGATAGACAAATCAAAGTTAAGTGTATATTAACAAAAAATATATTATATCAATAAACATAAATTACACTATGTATTTCTTATGGGGATTTTTAGTAACTTTTAGCCCGCAAACCTCCCCTAAAAGTTCGATTTTTTTAAACCTTATCTTAGCAAGCACCTAGGGCCCTAGAGGAAGCTACATACTGAATTTCATTCCAATCCGTTCGGTGGTTCTTTTTAGTAACTTTAACCCCCCCAAACCCCCCTAAAATTTCGAATTTTTTAAACCCTTTCTTAGCGAGCACCTATGGCCCTAGAGGAAGCTAAATACCAAATTTAATTCCAATCCGTTTATAGTTTTAGAGAAATCGTGATTTAGTAACTTTAACCCCCAAACCCCCCCAAAGATTTCGATTTTTTTTTAACCTTTCTTAGTTAGCACCTATGGCCCTAGAGGAAGCTACATACCAAATTTCGTTCCGATCCGTTCAGTAGTTTTTGAAAAATCGTAATCAGTGAGTCAGTGGATTTGGCTTATATATTATATAGACTAGCTGGGTTTTCATATGACCCCACACGAAAAAGTCAAGTGGTGTGAGGTCTGGTGACCGAGGAGGTCAGTTCACCGGACCACCACGACCTATCCAACGCAGCCCATAAGTATCACTCAAAAAGTTCCAGACGTTGGTACCAAAGTGAAACGGTGCACCATCATGTTGAAACCACATGTTTCTTCTTACTTCTATAGGAATATTCTCCATTAGGTCAGGTAGGATATCTTTAAGAAAAGCATGGTAAATAGGAGAATTTAGTCTGTTTGGCAGAACGTAGGGACCAGTTAGGTAATTGCCCCAAACAATAATACCGACCCAAACATTAATGGAAAACTTGGTTTGATATCCTCTGGTAAAAGTACCATAGGGATTGTCCTGAGTTCACATGTGACTACTCCGGGAATTGAAAATGCCTTCTCTGTTGAATGTCGCCTCGTCTATAAACAGAATCTTTTCTAAAAATCTCGGGCTGTTTATTTCTTTATTTAATAACCATCTACAAAAGTTCATTCAACGGGGGAAATCTGTTGGATTGAGATCCTGGACTTTCTGGAGCTTGTAGGGGTGCAATTTTTCGCTCTTAAGAACGTTCCTTACAGTCCTATTGCAACAACCCATTTCCGTTGCGACTGACCTTGTGCTTACATCAGGTGAATCTTCAAATTATTGCAGCACATTTTCCTCAAACTCTACATTTCTAACTGACCTTCCCCTTATTGTATCCCTTCTATTTGGTGTGAATGATCCACTTTCCCTTAATCGGTTATGAACTGCTATAAAGGTCTTAAAATTAGGACATTGTCTCATAGGAAAACGCTCTCCATAAAGTCTTCTAGCTTCTATTGCACTGTCACCAGCCAAACCGTAGAAATATTGAATATCGCAATACTCTTCAGACATGTAGTTATTCATGGTAGCTTATTTGGTGCTGCTAATAGCATTTCACAATTTACTAAGTTTATTACATAACCAACATGACAGAAAATCTACACTGTTTAACACATAAAATCTGGCAACAATTAAGAATAATGTGTAAATATTACAACAGCTGATTATTACAAAACAACAGCTGATTGAACACAAAATTTGCACTAAACAACAATTTGCCGTGTACAGTTGTTACACAATTAGGTAAATGTCTCATTACTCAGTTATTTTTTATCCAATTGTAGCAAATAAAGTATGATTTTGTTGGTCTTAAAATTATACATTTTTTATTACTGGTAAAATTTTTTTTATAAAAATTACGGTTTTCGTGAAATTTATCATCAAAGATTTTAAATGGCCACCACCTTGAAACTGTTTAAGATATCGTGACGAAATTAAACACGTTTATACACTTGTTTGACCTACCAAGGTATACGTTCGTGCTAAATTTGAAGTTTCTGTCTAAAATAGTACTCAAGTTATAAAATAATTTGTAAAAAACACAAACAGACGGACAGACAGAAAACTAGGCATTCAGACCCATATTTATTTGACGTTTTTTGATTGTCTTGACCTAAGGAAAAATACAAAACATTTTTCCAGGAAGTTTGTAAACACCCTGTATAGATAAATATATACATTTGGAAAACTGCGTTATAAGTATTTGTTGAAAGGCAGGAGAATGCGAGTTTGGTTAGAAAAAAAAGGGGCACAAACTAAGTTCAGAATCCATAACGTTCGGGTACCTAGAAATACATTTAATTCGAACAACAACAGATGTTGGTGGTAGAAGAGTTAGGAAGCAGGTGACACCCTTCATAATCTGTCAGGAAACTTACAAAACTAATTCGCTCCACAGAGGGGAACTTGAGTCGGAATGTTTGATTACAATCGAAGTGATTCAAGGAATGGTAACAGAGGTAGAAAAGAAAGACGTTTCTGAATAAAACTCTTTGATGAAAAGACGGATTCCGATAAGATCTACGATCAAAGAAAGAACTAGGAACTAAAAAAAGCAGTAATTTAAAAACGTTGACAAAAATGTAATTTTTTTAAGAAGAAATCAAAAATGTATGTTGTCAATAGAAGTTGCCAATCTTGCATAGATCATAGTAACAAAGGTGAAGACAACCAATAAACTGGTTAAAGAAACAGTTTACTTAGGTAATATTTCACATACAACATTAAAAAATTCATCAAATTATTTTCAGAAAAAGAAGAGCACTGGTAAAGTAAAAGGGAAAAATTTACTAATAGTACGCTGTAACGATATAATAAAGATTTTGGGTAGTAAGTTTTTTTTCTAGTTGTTGCCACCTGTATTTGTTTTATTTGGTGCCTAAAAATCATCCCCATGTAGGTATTGAAATGTATATTCTATAGTATGCCATACAACGTAGTATGTACAACATAAACCATTTTATAAATATTCTGTAAATAACAGTTATAATAAATACAATTGTATGTATAAATTCATAAATAAAGGGAAAAAGAATTAATATCACTTTCAAACATGTCAATGAATCATGTTTACTTTGAACTCTTTATAAGAATAGTGCGTGGAAATTCCTATGTACTTAAAAATAACTTATTTCAGTAGGGAGAACACCTCAAAGTAAAATAGCTCTTAAAATAAAGAAGAAAGTGGGGATTTCTTAACATATCTGAATACATTTATGAATGAGACCCGTTTATGGTTCGGCAGACATCAAATCGATCATAGATTGTTTGCCTGCTATACTGAAGCATGTCCGAAATCACAGTTGTGATGGTGGCATCAATCCTTAACAGGTTTGTTAACCAACGCACCCGTTAATCCGTCACTTAGTTAACAGAGAAAGGACCATTGTGGCTATGAACATATTCCATTGTATAAGGCAAGGTACCCATTATCGAGTTATGTTTGACGAGCCACTATTGGGACACATATAGAATGTATTAAGGTATGCAAACTCTACTTTACTCTTTAAGATCAAAATCACCTCATATGTTCACACTACTTAAAGTTCTTTTTTCAAAATAGGTATTGTTTTCATTACTGTATATAACCACCGGACCACATATTTATACATAAATTAATTGTACCTGGGTAAACTGTCTCGTGGTCTGTTACTTACCTCGTAAAGGCTACCGCGATTTCAAAAACTCTCAGGCCGTACAAGCTGTCAAATTACTCATTAGAGGTCGTCATGAAGAAATATAAAAACAAAAAACAGAACACTATACTGTTAGTGAGTTTAAACATATTATTTACTTAGACCAAAATATGACGTGCGATACTTGTGCCGGACAAATCTAGATTGTGAAGATAACGTTGTAGGCACTGACTTTCCCTCTTCTTTCTTATCTGTAAAAAATAGGTATATGGATTCAGTGGAAGAGTTTGAAATCTATAAAAATGTAAAAATGGACCCTTACAGCGTCTTCAATGACAAGCTTTCCTTTAAATGAAATTTAATTTATGATATTGCCCAAAGGCCAGCCAACAAGGATGAACCAACATCGTAATGGACCGTTACATCAGATAAGAAAAGAGAAGGAAACTCAGTGCCTTTAATGTTATCTCGACAGTCTAGATTTGTCCGATAACAGTATTGTGTTGTGTTTTTTGTTTTTATATTTCCTCATGACGACCTCTAATGAGTGATTTGAAAGCTTGTACGGCCTGAGGATGAAGACTAAGACTTTTTGAAACCGCGGTTGCCTTTACGAAGTAAGAGACTACGAGTCAGTGTACACAGTGTTTATTTATGAATTGTTTTCAATACCATGTTTTGTGTACCCATATAGAATGAGATTCAAAATTTTAGCAAATCAAAATAAACATTTCTGTAAATAGTAGGCCTAGTATACTTGAAAAAATTATGTCTGTCAAAACAATCTTAGACGTCACTCTTCGTCTTCAGTAGTTCTTTGTTTGGTTTTCGGTAAAAAAAATCGCTTTACTAAGAGCAACACTGTTGAACGTTATTCACACTTTGGACACGAGTTTTGTAGGATTATCTGATATCGGAAATGTCTGACATTACATTTCAACTATATCGATATTAATCAGTTTTCAGAAATTCGCATCAGTAGCAACCAAAAAATGAATCGAGAGACCAGCCATTTTAATTTATGCTTAACTGATTGGTCTTACAAACAATGAACGGTAAAGAAGTTTAAACGTCGTGCATCTTATTCGCATTGTTCAGGAACTGAAGGGACCTGTAGAGAAAAACATTTACTGGACGTGGTTTGACGCATGTTGACAAAAATAAAATTACTGGGCTTGATCAAGTTTTCTCTAACGACGATACGTTTCTTACCTACGTGAACATTCAAGACAGTACAATTTTGTTTCCTCAAAATCCAGAATGTTTTCATGAAAACATGTGCAGAAAATTAGAGTGTTGTACCCTATGTCACGTAGTGGGCCCTATTTTCTTTGATTCTACAGTGAACAATGTTGTGAACCAAGACATCCCTACACAGTTTATTGCACGTCTTCATGAGTATTGTCATATGGCAGACATCTCACAAAACCATGCGATTCTTACGAGGTTTTTCATAAGGATATGACTCCACATTCGATTAATTTGTCCTACCCAGATTTATTTCTCCAAGCGTACTCTAAAGGAAAGGTCCATGTACTCCGAAGAACTAAAGAGCAACATTACAACTGAGATTAACAAATTCTTGACCTTAAACTTGATCAAAAGATTTCGCGAATGCGATAATGTATATGGCATCCTTTTCAAGCATAGGTTGTAAAGACGATATAAGTTTGTTAATTTCAAACATTAATATTTGTAAATAATGTATGTATTTTGTGTGAGTATAAAATGTATATAACAATTACTTTGGATCTCTTTGTATAAGCAATACTTATTTACGAATCTGACAACTAACGTTGGATGTTTGGATGCCATATTTCTTTAGCTATTTGGTTACAAATTGAGGAAGTCCAGGAATAAAATAATAACACATAAGTTATTTGATAAACTATTACTGTTGCTGAGTTATCAAAAATATAAAACAGCCCAAAATAGAACGTATTTAAAATATAAATGTTCATCTGGGAAAACATGTTAACGTATTGCAAAGGTATTTAAACGTCAGATATTTAATACATAATTTCCTGTAGTACATTTTTAATCTGAGATCCGACATATTTAGAGTACAAATAATCATTTATACAAGCTCGTATAAGTTTCGTTTGTACATAATACTTGGAAAATAATAAAACGATCTAAATGCGATACTTCAATACTCCTAAATATCAATATTGCCCTAGATGTTGGGAGTGGTGAAACAAACAGATCTATATTTTGAAAGAAAATCCGCTAATGACTTCGGATATAAAGCCGCTTTTCGTTACAACAAATATTTCCATCTTTGCTTTACTACCGGTAAACATTCGATGAGAATTCATTTGCGAAAATCGAATTGTTGAGTTTGAATTTCTCATCTCCGTAAATATCTAAACATTTTAATAATAATTTAGTTTGTAAACTGTTGTATTTTAGTTTAGATTGGACAAAACCGGAAATTTAACTGAGTTTAGAAAATAGTATTAATATTTTAGAAGATTTAAGGTTGATAAAAAATCTAATACTTTTCTGAATATGGAACGTAATGGCGAGTTAGGGCAGTTGGGAAACAATCTGAGAAACGTATCTTTGGGACGTTCTTCAATGGTAAAATAAAGAAAAAGTTGAAATGTACTATCTACCATAGTACTTATTAGAGATGGGCGATATTTGTATACCGATGAGTTTGACTCTAATATATATCAATTATTTAAAAATATTAGCACCAAGGATGCCAGTTATTACTCAAACTATGCATTCGCAGATATCTTCTACTAGAAACAGAGACCGGTTACATGCTGTATTAAGAACTGACTAAATTCAAAAACTATTAACGATAGATTTCCAATACCAAATATAACAGATATATTAGGAAGATCACAGTATTTCACTACACTAGACAGGCATCTGGATTACATCAAGTGGAAATGGACAAGGATAGCGTAGAGATGGCCGAATTTTCGACTGAAACAGAACATTACGAATTTTTAATAATGACATTCCGACTTAAAAATAACCCACCAACATTCCAACGAGTTATGAATAATATCCTACGTTAAATTCAAAACGAAATTTGTTTAGTTTATTTGGATGAAATAATGACATATTCAACTGGTTTGCAAGAACATTTAAACCGCTTATGTAAAGTTTTTAAAAGACTGAGACAGTCGTCAAACTTTAAAGTACAGTTAGAAAGACTGAATTTTTAAGAAAATATGTGATTATTTAGGACATATAGTAACACCAGAAGGAGTAAACCTAACCCTGAGAAAATCTAATTTATTAAGAACTATCCTATACCAAAAACCACCAAGGAAATGGCAGTATTTTTAGGACTAGTAAGTTATTATAGAAAATTCATTAAAGACTTTGCAAAAGTTACAAAACCATTCACTAACTGTCTAGAAAAGGATGTAAAAATGTATATAAATGACACAGACTATATAAAATTTTTCGAAAAATGTAAAAACATGTTGTGCAACGACCTATTTTACAATATGATGATTTTGAGAAAGAGTTTATTTTAACAACAGGTGCAAGTAATAACGCAATTGGAGACATTTTTAGTCAAAATGTAAAAGGAATAGATTTACATATAACATACGCTAGCAGGTCTTTAAATAAAAGTGAAACTAATTATTCGGCAATAGAGAAAGAATTACTAGCAATCGTTTCTGCGACTAAATACTTAAGACCCTAGCTGTTCAGAAGAATAGTTCAAAATCTATACTGACAATGGTTATTTTCAGTAAAAGAACCCAACTCCAAATTAGATGGCGATTAAAATTAGACGAATTCAATTATGAAATTACGTATAAGAAAGGAAAAACTAGCCAAAATTCAGACGCACTTTCCAGAATCCAATTAAGTGTAACTCAGAAGAAATTAATAAATAATGTTGAAAATGTTGACCCATAATATTGGAAAGACCAAGTAACGAATTGATCGGATAATATTTAACAAAAATTGAAGACTAAATGATGAAATTGATAAAATATAATCAATGGTAGTAAACCTGAACAAAGGTGGATAAACGGACCAGACCACTCACTCTTATTATGAAGGAAACACTCAAATAGAATTTCCAAAATCAGACAAACCAGTTAACTTTAACAAATAATACTTTCCTTAGTTAAACTGCAGCCAGGAAAAGTAAAAACTCAAAATCTATTCGGAATAACAAAAATGAGACTAACAGTAGAAATATCTGAAAACAATTTCGAAGAAGATTTGGAAACTTTGTAAAAGAACATCTCATACCAAATGTTAATAATCTATACTTTTTTAATTATTTTAACGAAAGCTTTACGCATGTGTAATGAAAAATTTTAAGAGTTCATAATTAAATTTAATTTAATGCAATGCAAAATTATTTATTGTAAGTGATCCTGAGAAAACTCAAAAAATTGTAAGTAACTACCATGTGAGTAAAACTAATCACAGAGGTACCAACTAAAACTTATAATCAAATCAAAAGAAAATACTATTGGCCAAGTATTAGGAATAGTCTTCAAGAGTGTATTAATAATTGTGAAGTATGTTTACAAACCAAATACGAAAAAATGCCCATAAAAACAGAACTATCTATTACAAACACAGCTATATCAAGCCCCTTGGATATAATAGCTATAGACACAGTGACGTTTGATAAAGCAAGGTTTGTAACGATAGTAGATAAGTTCTCTATGTGCAGATGTATAGACTAGCTAGACAGCATACAACAGAGATAAGCGACAAGTTGATTGAACATGGTGGCTTCGTGGAACATCATCTCTGACAACGGTACAGAATTAAATACTAAAGTAATTAAGGAACTTGGAATTGCATAAAATTAACATTCATTATATAAGTACACAACACCCCCAATCTAACGGACTTTGTGAACGTGTTCACTTCACATTAGTTGAACTTATCAGATTACCAAACAATCAACCAGAATTTAAAAACGATACAATTACAAATAAAATACGCTGTAATACCTTATAATAGTAAGATATATTCTGACACAAAACTAACTTACACTAACTTGAAATACTTTATGGACACGTTACTTTAAATTCGATTTTGATGTAAATCCAGAAAAGAAAATTATGAATGACTATGTAAATTCTCATAAAGAAAAAGCTAAGAAATTAAACGAAAATATAAGAGTGATAAGCCTTAAAACTAAATAGAATCAATTCAAGAAAAAAGGAATGTAACCAAGAAACCGCGTCCAGAAATTCCACAGGAAGTCTACGTAAAAACTGTTCAAAAACAGGGTAAGACCAAAAATAGCAAATTACATCCATCAACCTGGAAAGGAAAACAGTTGAAATAAAAACAAGACATTTTAATACAAAATTTTAAAAAAACATTTTTCAAACATAAAGAGATCCAGGAAACAGAAGAAAAACTCTCATTTCAAACTGTATACGTGTACTCCAGGTCTATCGCGCAACACACAGCAACCGCAGTAGAAATAAAAGACATCTCAAAAGTGTAGGAGTGATACCAATAGCCCTTGGAATTGCAAAACTCCAAACATCCCACCATATCTTTCTACATAATTTTAACCTTATGTAGAAAAAAAGGCTAGAAGGGTTTTCACCTGAAAAATGTATATCACAACTGAATAATGTAGAAAATTACTATGACCATGTATATACCATTTTAATAAAGACTGTGGAGCTTGTAACTAGCTTGAACATTTATGAAAGGGATGGAAGGGAAAATAAAAATATAATAAGAGATATGTTAAAAGACTTTAAAAATATGAATCATAAAAGAGTGTTATAGAAGAAAAATTAGAGATAAGTGTGTTAAAAGATGTCAGAAGTAAAAGTGGCATTCTAAATTTTTTAGGATCAATTGTAAAATTCATCACAAGTAATTTAGATGCTTAAGATGGTCAAATATGAAAGAATATTAACTGATAAAAAATAACCAAAGTAATAAATGTGTTAGATAAACTAGATTATCAATATTCAATTAATGTAAATATAATTTATGAATTCAATAAAACAATAAATATCATTGAATAAAACTTCAAAGAATTAAAAGTCAAAATGTTAGTTGTAAACCAAAAGGCCAATGAACACATTGAGCAGTTTAGAAATATACTGATTCAATTAAATATTGTGTATACAATACACAATATACAATTAAATCGAAAATTTTTCATCTTTTTGTAAATTAGGAACGCTACATTCTGCGTAATATCTGCACAGGAAGTGTTTGAGTAAATAACAAAATTAAGAATTCTTATAAAGGAAAATGTCCTATAGAACCTAGTTTAGATAATATTTGGGAGGTAGAAAACTTACTAGAAATTAATTGTAATATTAATTCTAAAGAAATTGTATATTTTATTAATCTACACATTGTGGAATCAATTGATTATACATTATATAAACTGACTTCTGTAGCTACATTGTATGAATAAAAATTACATAACTATAATACCTAGATTAAGATATGTTTTAGTTCATAGAACCATGTCTAATGAAATTGTAATGTTAGGTTTTAAAATAATAACTATGTAATTATCCACGATGTAAAAATATGCTCGTTTTCCCAAATCACTCATCATGAACTTGTGTGTGAAAACTCAATAATAAACTTTGGTACCCCTAATAAGTGTGCATACGTTAACTTGGAAATTAATGAAAACATTATAAATTGGATACCAGAAATTGAACAATGTCTGATAATATTTCGGGAGAAAGAAATTTTGAAAGTTATAAGTGCTAAAGAAACCAATGAAGTATCCTTAAATGCAATTTTTATTGAACGTTAATAACAATACAGATTTTATAGAATAATAATCAAATACTCTTGCATTCATCTAGCACTAATACAAGGCATCCTATATTAGTTACTGCAGACGTTACATTTAGATCAGCTGCCAAAAGATTCCATCAACCTACATAAAATGAACTTAAATCAAATCAATTTAAATAAAGTCTCAAAGATTAACAAAATGATAGAATTAACTACATACTTTAGTATGTGGACAATAATACTGTATTGCATTGTAATTATACGCAATATACAGGTACACCAAGAAAATGATTTCGACTTCGAGTCAGTCAACAACACAGCCACAGCAGCAGAGATCTCGTCAGATCACCGAAGTTCTATTTAAGGATAGAGGAGTTATATCCGCAAATAATGTATAGTTTAAATAAATAATGTTACGGTGTACTGTAAGATAGTACACCTGATAAATCTGAGGTGTCGGCTGAGTAAGCTAGCTTTAGATGTTTTTATCAGTTTTTCAATTTTTCATCAGTCGTACTTTCTGGACCCTCTGTGTAAACACCTCGTTAAAAGTTAGATTTTCGCTCTATGAAAATAAATGTATATTAGTCACAAAAATCAGTTGTTAATTATTTAATTTTACAAGTATAGTAAAAATGGATTGTAACAATAAAAATCGGGTCTTTAATAAACACGTTTTTTTAAAAAAACTTAACGTCCCAACTCAAGACATAACTTATATTTATGTAATATAAAAGAAATTTCCATTACAAAATATTCGAAGCCCAGAAAAATAAAAAAAACACCCCATATTTGTAATAAAGCTTCTCAATGTTATTGAAAACAACAAAAACCGGTATAAAAACGTCACCAGAAACAAGAACCAATAGTTTTATGACACGGTTGCAGAAGTATCAATATAAAATACAAAAAGAAATCAAGATGAAAAGATGAAACACTTTTTCGAGACTTCGGCTTGTTTTTTTTTTTAATAACTGTCAAAATCAGGTTTCCTGTACCCAAAAAACAATACCCCACACTGAATTTAAAAAATTAAAAAAAAATGTAAATACGTTATTCCGACGCGCTACGACTTTTAACTGTCAAAATCGGTTTTCCCGCACCCAAAAACATTTTACCCCACACTGCATTTCCAAAATGTTGACCCAAAAACGTGACCCCGACGCGCTACGACTTTTAACTCTCAAAATCGATTTTCCCGTACCCAATAACATATAAAACGTCACCCCACACTGTATTTTCAAAATTTTGACCCAACGTTTTTAAAATGTTGACCCAAAAAGGGACCCCGACGCGCAACGACTTTTTAACATTCAAAATCGTGTTTCCCGTACCCAAAAACATATAAAACGTTACCCTACATTGTAATTTCAAAATGTTGAACCAAAAACGTGGCCCCGACGCGCTACGAAACTCAAAAGCTTTTCAACTCTCCGCAATTAAATTACGAAGAATTTGGCACCAAGTTTTGGCAGAAGTTTTCTACGACGTTTGTGAATGCATAAGATATCGTGTTAACAGACAGACAGACATATCGCATGATTTCAATACTTCGGCATTTGAATGCGAGCCGAAGTAATTGTATTTTACATTTAATTATATGATTTATTATATACTTTAAAATGTATAAATTAAAATACATTCGAGTTAAACTTTTCCGATTTTCTACATTTTTTCCCTTAATTCGGAAAATTTATTACGTTGTATTGCTTCGACAAAAGTTAAATCGTTGACATTTTCAAAAATACTGCATCCACTTATGTTTAGGGAATATTTACATCTCATAAAATGACATCTGTTTTATTACAACCATAAACAGTATAAAGCTTTATTATAACCCGTTGTATATTGCTGACTCTCGATTTATATTTATTGCAAAATAAACCTTCGTTGGAGTATCTAAAGCAAAGTGGAATTATATTGATGAAGTACAAGTTAAGTAAGGAACTAATGGGATCACAAAGCTACCTTGGCAGTGCTGGAACCAGGCGATAGCAATGTTAATCCTTTCCGTGAAATATTATAGAATTATATTTCTAATGCCAGTTGAATTTTAACTAAATTGAAGATGTTCACTATATACCGTAATGCCTTTTTCTGAGTTGTTATTGTTTACGCAAATTGCAGTCGGTTTGTTAATAATAAATTATGTAGTTTGTGCAAAAGTTAGAAGGCTATAACGGGAACAATTATATCCCTGTGGCTGAACTTCTTTTGGGTACACTGAATTCAAATTAAAAATATATCTTTCCTTAAAAAAATATTTTAAAAAGTTTTGATTTTGTAGTTGTTTAGTTATACTGCACCGAAAACACCTGTTTCCTCAAACAGGCAAGAAAGTCCTTTCCAAAAAATGTCTTTACAACAATAGCTGAAGTATGAAGTTCAAGTAGTAAATCTTACTCTGAATAGTTATAGATACAACGACATTATTTTGTACTGTACTAATTTGTTTGAACAATTTAGTGTGCATTTTTCTTATGAAGTTATTCTGATATTCTAGAAGACGTGTTAAATTAGTAGCTTAAATAAAGTAGCTTCAAATTAGTGGTATTAGTATTACCATTAAGCAAAACAAGTTGTACTATAAATATCTAATTTGGTTCAAATTAGCATGTAATCTATTTTTATTTACTTAATTGTGTTACAGTCTAATAGATTTTGTTTGGATAAAAAATGTGACTTGCTATTGTGTAATTTTATTTATTAAAAGTAAATATAATTATCTTTTGTTTTCAGTGTATTGTGATGCAAGATTTCGTTTGCAACTCGTCAGGAAAGTGATGCCCGACTTTTCATTGGGCTTTTTAACACAGCACTATCGCACTCGCATGAAAGTATTTTTTTTTTGTATAGCCTTTTACAACATAAACATTGTAGTATTGTGTTTTATCTTTCGGAAAACTTTAACCCAAAAACTCGTGTCGTCTTGTGTTCTGTGTCCCGTTTATTTGTAGTCGGACCTTAATTTTTCGAAGAAGGTGGTGTGACGTGACCTGCAGTGATACTTTAGAGAATTTTCTCCAGTCCAGATTATTCGAAAAGTCATTTGGTTACAGCAGGACGGAACTACAGCCTACACTGCTCGCAAATCCATTGTGATTGAGTGTTCGACTCTATCTTTAAAATGAGGTATCGAAAAGTAATTTGGTTACAGCAGGACGGATCTACAGCCTACACTGTTCGCAAATCCATTGTAATTGAGTGTTCGACTCTATCTTTAAAATGAGGTATCGAAAAGTCATTTGGTTACAGCAGGACGGAGCTACAGCCTACACTGCTCGC
>JAGFPH010000917.1:363642-375711 GCA_018207615.1 Philaenus spumarius | reverse complement strand
TAAGTGGATAACTTCAACTTCTCACAAATTTGTATTGATTATGGACCTATATACAGTAAAACCTCTTATATCCGGATCAATGTGGCGCCGGGCGATCCGGATATCAAAAAACCCGGATTTGAGAGAGGTTTTTTTTAATATGGGTAAATTGGTTGAAATTAGGGATGGGTCGATTCTCGATGCCGATTTTCGATACCACCGATACTTTAGCTTTGGTATCGGTATCGAGAATCGATAGCCGAAACTCGATACCGATTACCGATACCAAGAAATACTCAGTTGTCAGAACTGCCCGTTCTCGTATAGACTCCGTGAATGTAATCTCCGGTATTTGCAATCGCATTCTCTGTATTTTAACTCAATTCAGCATTTAACAATAAATATCAGTAGGGAAAATGTAAAACATTATTAATTTTATGTAAGTAGACATTTTCCCCAGTAAAATGTTTTAGGCAATTGTTTCCTTTCTTAAGTAAACGCTTCTTGTTTTATTTTTATTCATGCGTAGGCTGTTATTTGTACACAAGAAGTCTAGAGTAGGCTCAAGGTCAAACACTTATTGATTCGTTTGTTATCGTGTCTATAGAATTAGGGTGTCTACTGTGAAGAAAAATAACACATTTTATAGATCGGTAACAAAAGTATTTAAATTTTAAAGTAATAATTTTATTTGTTTGAAATCGGGTAAAACTTGTTGGGACTTAAGTTACCCGTGATTTATGATTTTTATGGGAGTCCCGACGGAATTCCTTTGTTTTACTTTTTACAGCCCAACTCAAAAACATCATTCGCTACTGCAGTATTTAGTCGAAAATATTCATTTTTGATAGATATATTTATTATTTTTTACTACGCCGGATATCGGAGGTTTCGGATATGAGAGGTTCGGATTAGAGAGGTTTTACTGTATTTCCATCACTCTATTTTGAGATATTTTAGTATAATATCATCCAAATTGTTAATAAATTGTCAAAATTGATGCAATAGAATAACATAAACAGCTCTGTCTTTGAACATGATAACAGAATAGACATAGGTCTTTGTTGTTGTAATTAATTCTTCGGTCTTAAAACAAATTCGTCTAATAGTACATTTCATAATTAATATCTCAGAAATGTTTATCCAATTTACCAAGTATTTCTGTTCTAATTTCACTTTCAAAAGTTTAGTTGAATATAAACTTGTTTTGAATATAAACCATTTAAAAAATATTCTTACACGCTCCCAAATATAAATCACAAACAGATTTTTAATATTTGTCAAAGTAGTGAATATTTTAAGTAAACTCTTCTGTTGGAAGTCTAAGAATTTAAATTTGTGAGAGTGAGGAACTCCTTAAAGGCGTCTTATTTTGCTGTGGTATGTGGTCTTAAACTAATGTTTTCTCAAAGTATTTATTTCAAAGTAAATAGTCTTATTATAATTTTAATACTCTATATAACTTAGTTTTAAGAATTTATATTTTTTTATCATTTTTATCACATTTGCTATTTATTATTTAGTTAAGAATTGCTGTTTTCCTGTTAATATTTTGTACTGGTAAATTGTTTTGTTTAATTTCTTGGCAAACTCGATAACCTGTGTGTAAATGGAGCTTTAATTGAATTAAAATTTAATTTTTAAAATACTTTTTTTGTTTTATTCACCTAGGCCGCCGGTTACAGCAGAGGATGCTAAGCTTTGATCTGCCGAGTGACATCGGAAGATTGTTCTTACACGTTCTCTGCTGTAATAGTTTCCTGTCCTAATTTGTCTATTCGGCATAAAGGTATTGCATTTCAACAAATCGTAATTCATGTTCAAATTTTACCCTGCAAAGGAAAAAGTTTTAATTATCAGGTTTTCTTTTCATTTTAAATCGTTAGTTTTATAAAATGAGATAAGTTTTAGTCATTGAGTAAATGATGCTCCCAATTACAGAAACTGTAAATAACCCTTTGTTATTTAACAATATTTGCACTTCTATGTAGCTGCATAATAAGTATTTTAGAAACACAATTTTAAAAAATTACTATTTTTTATTATATTTTAACATTTTGGAATTTATACAATTTTATTGTTTGTTCAAATATTTGCCATCGTTTGTGAATAAGTTATCTACAACATTTATAAATAAACTTTTATTATCAAGTAAAAAACCTAAAGCTAAAATATCTAAACTAAGCAGGAAACATACAACTAGAGGATTAGGACACTTATCCTAAAAATCAAATTAAAAAGTAACGTTAGTGTGCTAGAACTGAGTTGTCAAAATACTTTAGATCTAAATACAAACTGAATGAGAGAAAATACATGTCACCAGGTACAACACTCACAAAGACGAACTACCAAGATGGCTCGCGTTTATTTTTGGAAAAAAATTCCATATGTTTTAGCTTTAGGTTTCATTTGGTAACGAGAGTTGATTTCTGCTCTTGAAATGTCCAAAGTTGATTTGGAAAATATTGTAAAAATATATACAGTAGTCCGTCATTAAAAATTCTGAGATTCTTAAATATATATTTTTTTAATTAGATTGGGGTGGCTAGTTTTTTTATTAAGTTACTTGTGACAGGGTTAAAAAATTACTTTAGAAAGTTAATTAAAATTTTGAAAGTGGAAATATCTTCACTGCACACGATTTCAAACTTAGTTTTTCAAAATGTGTAAATTCAAACTATTTTCAACAGTTAATACTTGCAACTCTTTGAGTTGAACTCTTTCAATGAGTTCTAAGTTTATAGTAGTTAAAAATACAAATCTTGTAATTACACAAATTAATTAAAATTCTGCGCACAAAAAACTTTTTAAAAATATATTTGAATTTAATCGGAAAATGTTACTAAATAAGAAAAGTGCTCTAAAAAATATGATCTAAAAGGCTCATTACAAAAAAAAAAAAAAATAGTTTATGTAAAATGAAACTGAACAAAAAGCAATTGCATTGCTACTATTATTTTTCAAGCCAACGTGAAAGTGTATAAGAAGTATATTGCTTGAAGTTATACTTAGTTTTTGAAGTTATACAACGAAGTCTCCAAGAAAAAAGTGAAATTTTAAGTGATAATTTTTTGTTGGTGAAAGTATATTAATTAATAAAAATAACAGCAAAAAGGAGGAAGGTAAAGCAAAGTTGGTAGATTGTTTTTTTTTTCTTTTGCAAATGAATTCAACAAGATTCTTTTGAAGAATGGCATAGCTGCTGAAGATGTGATCTAGATTCAGGTATGAATATCACTAGAAGTATTTACTACTAGTGCAAATTTTGTAGTGGTTATTGTAAACTGTAAAGACTTGGAGTTAAGAAAGTAGATTGTAAGTGGGTAACAAGATTAAGAAAGTTGTGCGTTTTGTAATTTGCCTTTCAAAGTAATGAAGATGTGTTTGAGTGTGTAGGGACTTTTTTGACCTTAGTTTATAAAGTTTGTATTTGATTTGGACACATCGAGTTTGAAAATAAGTACTGTTTTCTTAAACAGCTGAATTTGATTATTACAGTTTTATTTTAGGAAAAATTGAATTTATTACTTTTGTTCTGAGTGTTTAGAATTTTAACGAATTATAATGAAAACATCAATCTTATTAGCCATTTTAATAATTTATTTTCTTATTTCTACTATCATTTAAAATAGGTTTATATTCAGTAGTTCCAATCTGTCTGAAATACAAAAGTTTTTCAAGAAACCCTATTTGTTTTTACAAAGTGTACTTATTAAAACCATATTTCTTAGAGGACCCTCTGCAAGTTGTCCTGCCCTGATCTTGTGCCAATTCAAGAAATCCCTGGTTAGTAACAATTGTTTTGTACAATATTTCTAAAAAAACCTGATCGGAAAGTTTTTACCCAACTGTGGAGTATTTTATGTTAACAAACATAATACAAAAACAGTTAACCTTGGACTTGTTTATTTTTTCTATTTAAAGTGTTAAATAATAGCATTACTGTTAACAAAGACAAACTCTGGCAAATTGAAAAATGTTTCAGTCATAAAACAAACATTGAAATTGTTACACAATTACTAAATTTCAATGTTACAGTCTACGTTAAGAATCATCAGATTTAAATAACTGATTTTTAACTACACTTTTAAAAACAACAAACCCAGCACCTTGTATTTTCCATTTTATTTAAAAATTTTATGTTTTAATTGCAAGAAGTTGTTTAGAAAATCAATGACAAAATGTGTGTTATGTATAATATTTTTTATTCACTAAATTTCCAATATATCAAAGTTATTAGACATATATACAGTTGAACTTGGTTATAACGTCAATGAAGGGACCGAACGAATGTTGACGCTACGTCCGAATGACATTATAAAGATTTACCAACATAAAATCGTATTTTTGTTACCTCGAGTGAAAGTACAAACAACTATACAGTATTACTATTATTAGCAACATTATTCATGACATTTATTAAAAAGAAAAAACACTATACTTTTCTTTTAATGCACAGTAGGGTCCCGATAATTGGTCACCTACATTAGGTAACATTTTTAAGTGTGTAAAGTTTTAATGAGAAAAAATTAAAACACTGAAACTGTGGGGAGGAGGCAACTGTCTGATCACAACTACGTAAATGTCTCGCCAGGCTATTCGGTTGAGTGGTTTATCCAGCGCTTTTGTGTTGTCCGAACACTTTCCCAGCAAGGTCATGGGTTTAGCTACACACAACTGACACCGCACGGCGTGTAAATTGTTCCTTAGGAAGGATGGAAGAGTTAGCAGTGTTTACTCCCCCCTCTACCAGAGATTACATTTTATGTGTGAAAAAATACGTAGTTTGTTTATTTCGCGGTTTGATTCTGAGGAGGGAGCCAATAGGCGGCCCGACATCAAAGGAAAGGGGGAGTTCTGACACATTTTCGAGTTCTGAGAAAACTGAATTCAAAAATTGACATTGATGTTTTGTAGATTTTGACGTTACAACCTAGTGGTTAAAATATTTATTGACACTAAAACAGGGGTTTATAATAACGTAAAAGATAACGATTTGACCGAACCTAAAATAAAAAAGACGCTATGTCAGAGTTGGCGCATTAACCGATGCCGTTAAAACCAAGTTCAACTGCATAAATATATATGTATTATATACAGTTTACTAGTATTTAATGTTACCTCCTCTAGCTCTACCTATCCTCTTTTGCAAAATGTTTTTCTGCGTAAGATAGACGAGGTGTTAAATATCTTTTGAAGTATGTTCTTCCATTTATCTTTTCAGTTTGTCCAATTCATCAAGGTTTTGTTGAGTTTGATTCTTAGATTTTGTCATTTCCTAGAGTTTGATATTGTTTTCTACTTTTTTTTTTCTGTTATCGCACACGTTGCATTATTAAGAGCAGATCCAGTTTTCTTTGTGACTAATACAATACCCTCTTCTCAGAATTACCTGGTCTCCACTACAGCAAAATCAAGATATTAAGATTGATTTAGGTATTATCAAACAAACTAAAGAGGATGTATATGACACTAAAGTTTGCTTCAATTTAATATTAGGGTTGTCATAATTTAAGAGTCAACTCTCAAAATTCTTTCCCTGAAATGTAGAAAAATTAGATTTGTTACCATGATATGCAAGCCTCCGTAAAAATATATACAATTCATTTCTGTCTTCTCTCATTACAGTACAGTCTCGCTAATCCAGACTTGACAGGACCGGACCCTGTCCGGATTAGTAAAAGTCCGGATTAGACGGAAAAAGCATTAAAAATGCATGAAATGTATACCGTTTGTGTTTTTAGTGAGAAAACGTATTAAAATTGGTGTTTTGGTAATACAGTATACAGTAAATATCAGCGACCACAGAATTAAATAGACTGGTCAAGTCGAACGCAAGAGTAAAGCCAGTTTTAGAGTCAAATACTCATACAATATGACGGATGCAAGTCGCGAGCCGCCAGCCGGCCACATTACCCGCGAAATGAAGCTCGTGTTCTAACTGTTGTATGATAGAAACTACAATAGCTATTTTTTTCAAAAAATACTTCTCAGAAAATGTAGCGTTTCAACTACATTTCTCTCGCTTGCATGACGCACCTGCCCTAAAAACAAAAATTTTTCTCGCAATGCAACTTTTTGATGTTACGAATTAAAACGTATAAAAAAGTTTGTACTTTATTCAATTATTAAAGTGCCAAACCATTTTTATTTTCAAATTGTGAACACACCATTAGCGTCCCACACTATTAAACTATAAGTTTGTCAAATTTCAAAGATTTTCGATCATTTTCAGCTATTGAAACCACAGTGTAAATGAATAGGGCGCACTGAAAATTTCACTCCAGACGTCTAGTTAGAAACAAATCAAAAAGGGACTGTTGATTCAACAGATAGTTAGACAGACAGTCTGCAATCAGGTACAGTGCGGCGAGCTGGTAAAACGAGTCACTTCCTTGAAATACTGTGGGACAAAAGATAATTGGCCGACCCATTCTATCCTTGGCTGAGCTTTCTCTTCACGCTAAAAATAGCCAAGGACAAATAAACCCTTAACTATTTTCATTATGGGCAATAAATGTGCACAATGATGAATATTCTAGTCCGGCTATCTCTAATGACCGAATAAAACAATGATGAAAAAATTCAGTACAATAGACATTTCACTTTAGACAGTTTCTTTCCTGAAATTTCAGGAACTTTACTACATCAAATTGTAAGCACAATTTCTAAAAAGATCCAACTTTATTAAAAATATGGGTACCAGATAGATGGATTCCTCGTTTATTGACATGATCACAGATACACGAATGAGTGCTATTTTGACATTCCTTGCTTGTTATCATTAACACAAGTCAAACTTTTCAATTGTATTGTTACCAGTGATAATACATGTTTCTCTCACTAACATTCAAAGGAACAGCTAAGCGTCTTTCCAAATTGATAGCAAAAGAAGCACAGAAAGTTATTATGACTGAGTTTTGAGATCACAATGGTATACTATAAATTTATTTCATGCTAAGAGGGCAGACAATCAACTCTGAGGTATTTTGTCAAACGCTTCACCGCCTTTGGATGGGAATTCAGCATCTGCCCTCCCTCTCTTGATAGTGGTTTCCATCTATTCCCTAAGTTGAAAGATATTTATAAAGGAAACACTTTGAAGATGACAAGCTGAAAGACATTGTCACTAAATACTAAAAGTTTATGATATGAGTACATAGTGAAGGCAAACAATTATTTTAACTAATTAAAATTTATCAGTATGTAAAGGATCTTTATTGACTTCCTCATAAATTTGCATATTAAAATGTTCTTTACTTACTTGACTGCTCTCATCCTTAACAGATTGCCCACATACAAGGCTAATCACTTTGGGTTTTCACCTTAAGGAATCAGAAAAATGCAAACTGTCAAACAAATATAATTTTGTTTTTTGTAAGGTTTTTACTTTGGGCCCATAAGATTAATGTAGTAGAAAAACACATGGAAAAGTCTTAATGTAGTAGCAGTTAAAATTCAAAAATACTACAAAATGTATTTAAAATTAAAGTTACAAGGTAATGCACACTACAGTTTAAATTTAATCCTGAAAATATTTTATATTGAATATATATATGTAACTTTCAGTACATTATCTTATTTTGCACACTATATAAGTTAGTTGGCCATATACCTGTTACTAAATTTGTGAGATGTAAATGTCTTTGTTAATGTTTTAAAATCTGATTTGTGTTGAGGAAAACCACAACTTTTTCTGTTGAATTGCCTTGTACGTCTGTTCTTAACCATAAGTGTTTCAAAAACTAAAAGATTTTTAGACAAAGTTTTATTTTTTTGTAACTCAGCAAGCAATGGTAACCTTAGAAGGTTGTTTTATTTAAAACAGGCAAGGCTGAACAGTATTTTGTTAAAATTAATTGTCTACCAATGTTTTAACGATCATAAAAACATTCGTGATAGCTAATGGGACAAATTCTTTAAATCACATACATAATACAATCAGCTGAACACTTATCTATATATATAAAACAAAGTCAGGTTTGTTACACTACTTATAACTCAAGAACGGCTGAACCAATTTTTATAATCTTTGATTTGTTGGATTTGTCTCCGCCCCGAATAGCAGAATATCTATTAAAATATACGAAAAATTCATAAATAAAATTAAAAACACAAAATAATTTTAGGTTAGGCCTAGACCGATGAACTAACACAGCCATGTTATTCGAATGTATTTACATTCATTACCGTAGCAACCAATAAAATAACAGATACAACATCATTTGATTCAAATGTATAATCTATATACTGTAATAAAAATTAAATGCTGTTCGTTGCTAAGCGCATCACTTGAGAACGGCTGGATCAATTTGGTTATTTTTTGTTTTAAAATGTTCATAATAGTCCGATTTAAAAGTTTCCCGGAATATTTTCAAATTCGGGAAAAACTGAACATCCTTTTTCCATGAACTCAAGACCATAACTCATGAAACAGCTGTTCTAATAAAATGCTTAGTAACACATGTTTAAACATTTTTCAAAATTTTTAACACATGCATTACCATAGCAACTTTAATCAGCATTTATAATCAGTTTATTATTCTTCAAAACCAACAGCTTTAGATTAACCAACTTAAAGCAAACAAAACAAAAATCAACTAAAAATGCTTACTATATTTTAATTCAATTCAAACATTGATTGTTACATATCATATATAAAACAACTGATTTGGATGAAAAACTTAACATAATTTTAGGTTAGACCTACAATGAACCAAAACACATTATTTTATTTGCAACCAATTGGGCTAATTTAGAATCAGGTTTTTTACAATTCTTCACAACTATCAGTTTTTTTAGATTAGGTAAAAGCAAACAAAAGGTTCACTGCATTGTCTATAAAGGTTTACAAACTATAAATCTAAATTTGTGTAGTATATTCTTAAGTGGTATAAAAACCATTTTGCAATTCGATTACTTAAGTCAATGTAATGAAATGGAATAACTACTTTTACTTTCTCACTATACTATAGTATAGAGAAAGTATAGTGATAGCAAAAAAAATCAATGTTGAGATTTTTTGTGGAAATATCCGTTCTGGGACCCCCTGAGTCCAAAAAAGTGGTTTTTACAAAATGTCTGTCTGTATGTATACAAAGCTAGAGCGAAAACTGTTTGATCGATTTCAAACAAATTTGCACCAGACATGTCAAGTAGGAATGTATAGATGCACGAAAAACTGTTTTGAAATTTTTTGAAAAACAACCCCCTTTTTGGCAAAAAAAACCCCAAAAAATCAGTTATTATTTTTTTGTAAAAAAAACGGCTCTAACGATTTTGATAAAATTTGGCTTATTTGTAGCCTTTAATGTACCCTAATATACGCAAAAAACCTCATATTTCTAAAAATTCTCATTTAGTTAATAATAATAATAATAATTACTTATTTTTGGGGGTTTTTTGGCCATAAACAGAGTTGTTTTTCAAAATGTTTCAAAACCTTTTTTCGTGCGTCTATGCAGGCCTAATTGATGTGTTTGGTGCAAATTTGTTCGAAATCGATCGAATAGTTTTCTCTCTAGCTAATAATAATAATATTTATTAGTTAATCTCCTACTTTAATAAAAAATCAACTCTCCTACCCCACCCTACAAGTCAAAGTGAATCTGTTTAATAATTTAAATATGTTTGTGAGAAAGTATGTGCCAGTTCCTGGTACCGTGTATTTAAATTAAATCAAGCAATAGCGAAGCATTGCTGGGTCCACTAGTTTTTTAATAACACAAAGTTTTATAATTTTCTTGATCAATTAATTTCAGGATGTCAAAAGTGTTTGTCATAAAAATTCACTCGGTTAATGTACGGTAATGCAAGTAAGGGTCTTAAAAAGCTTCTTTCATTGTTTATTAATATTTTGTTCAAATAGTAGATATATTTAGTTGCATGTAGTAAATGTAGACTTAGCTTGCAATTTACATTTTGAATGCCAAATACACTTGTTTTCATTGCACGTATAATTTGTAGAGGTTATGCATAAATTATTGAAGCACCACAATAGTTCTACCTATGGTTTAATACAAGGACTGAATAATTGGTGATTGATAAGCTGGCCTCTTTTGTTTGAAAGAGTTCTTACTAGAATATTTCAGGATGTTTCCATTTACAACAGGACTCTGATTAGCCGGATCAATTACGTAGGAGAAAATACGGAAATTATAAAAACAATACAGTCTGCTCAAGATTTTTAAACAAACGAGAACAGTTGATTGTGTTTTACTTTTACCTTTTTGCTGCAGTAGTCATAGCTTTGTGATCCGTATGAAATCATTGAACCTATGGAAATCGCAGTAAGAAATCTGTGATTCCTTTTAACCTCCAGATGTTTGATTTATGTGATTGCATTTCTGTTCTTTGCTCCTATCTATTGGAAATATTTTCAAACATCATAAATATGTGGGATATTTTTAAAATTTTCTGTCTATGACACTCGCTTTCATAATAGTTCATGTGAGTCTGAATTCTCGTTGTGTTTTAGGTTGCTATTTTGTCGAGTTTTATTTTAGATTAATGATCCCTTTTCGGATACATGTTTCTAAATATTACTTTTTATTTATCTAAAAAAAAATTCCTTTATGTCCAATATCATGTAAGGCAAGGGTTAAGGTTTATTTTTAATTTTGGTACATTACAATAATTTCAAATATTTTTGCAAAACACAATAATTTAAAAATTAAACTTTATCAATAAAAATTATGTTTTATTTGTTGACCGCCGTTTTTATTTATTCTCCGAGTTGTATCATTGTATTTGGATAAACTATTAGAACTCCGATCCAATGCAATATTTTGTTCCACTGGAAATTCGACTTTTTTGGCGCTATCTATTGGGGAAACGAAGGAAGCTGTTTGAAACACCAATGCTTTCTCCCTAGCGCTACCTCACGGCGCGATCATGTACTATTTTTGCGACAACCTTTTTTCCGGCACACAGCCGGATGCAAGATCTATTTATTATTCATGATCTATGGTTGTATTCAACTATTCAGTTAGGACCAATCCCCAATTTATCCGTATACTTGGAGTTTCAAAGTAACTTATAATAATTAATTTTGTAAATCCTTATTACAAAATGAAACCACATAATGTTGCTCTTATAGGTCCAAAATAACAAGCAGTCTTTGTCGTCTTTGAAAAGGAAAACGACCGAAGGAATTGACCAGTTGCGGCCTTCAGACGCTAACAATCGTATCAATGCTCGTTGGACAAATGATGAACTTCTGTTAGCTGTTCAAGGTATATAACAGGTTTTACACTATACAATTATTTTAACATTTTTTTAGAAGTGTTTATAAAATGGTTCAAAGTTTGACTGTAGTATTCACCTTTTCCTAAGTCCAGTCAATCAAGGGGTGTAGAGAACATGGAGAGAGGGGAAACATTTGAGTTTGGAAATTTGTTGGGTATACTTAGGAGGTAAATTATACCAAAAGTCCCAGTCCCTGCCGCTTCATGGGGGGAGGTAGGGTTAACTCAACTAAATTACAAGTGAAAAAACATGGACCAAGACCGGGATTCGAACCACCCAGATTGATGCTCAGGATGGCTCATTTGGCAGAGAGTTACCATGGAATGGTAAAGGTCCCCGGAGTTCGAATGCCGGTCTTGGGTCCATGTTGTTTCACTTGTAATTTAGCTTAATACTGGAACTTTTTCCCACTGTATAGAAAGAATGTTGAGAAGTGCAAAATGGTGCGGTAAGAAACATCAAGGTACTTGTCGTCATCATCTGGAAAGATACTTGATCGAGTGTATGTGGCACTTAGCAGTGAAGGAGAGTGGTGGTGATGCGTTTGAAGTGTTACTAGCTTGACTTCTGGCAATCTGTGAAGGATACGATTTGATTTGCAATTACAACTGTTGTTATTTTCTTATTAATTAAACTTCTGTATTTAAAAAAATGCTTTGTTGTGTTAAATTTCAGTTGTAGTTATTTTAAAAAAAGGGATCTGTAAAATACACAAGCGACCTTGTCAGTTTTATTATTATTTTGTAATGAGTAAACTGACAACCCAATTTTGATTTTAAAATATTTCTTCGAGTTGATTAGGTTAATCTTATAATAATCCTAACGACGTTGATTTAAAAGTAA
>JAGFPH010000917.1:334250-347481 GCA_018207615.1 Philaenus spumarius | reverse complement strand
GGATTTTTAACGTTTGTTTGGGAACTGACACCCATGTTTGCCTAGTTATTGGACACAGCTGTTGTTACTATGTTGTGCAAACCGGGTAAAAATGATTAGAAAATAACAGTTCCACTAGATGGGCCTTGAGTTTAAACAGGATTCAAAACAAATTTAGTACTCTCGCTAACAGAACAAATCCAGGTTAAAAGAAGTTATTTTTGTAGTAAGAAAATCTCAATGGTTGTTACTGATTACAAATAAATAGAATTATTGAACAAGAGTTTTAACCATTTCACAAACTGTAGGTTTTCTACTATAATCTTATATATAAAATTCTCGTGTCACAATGTTTGTTCCCGTACTCCTCCGAAACGGCTTGACCGATTCTCATGAAATTTTGTGAGTATATTGAGTAGGTCTGAGAATCGGCTAACATCTATTTTTCATACCCCTTAGTGATAAGGGCTACGACCCAGTGGCCCTCAAAGTTTCAATGTTAATCTTATGGAAGATCAATCTTATTAGTATCAGGTTGATTTGTCTATCCGTGCAAAGCCGGGTCGGGCCAGAAGTGGTACATTCATTTCTTACAATATCACCAACTCCTAAGGGGGGGTGGGGGGAGAATAAATTGTAATAACTTAAAAATAATGTTTGCCTTTTGTTATTTATATATTCCCTCATCGTTCACAGCGCTCCATGCCTATTTCACGCATATACCACATTCTTAAACACTTACAATAATTAAGCTATTTTTTGTCTACACTAGAAATTACTTGAAAATTATTTATATGGCAAAACAACGTTTGCCGGGTCAGCTAGTGTCTAAATAAATAAGACCTAACATAGCATAACATAATATCTTAAATAGTAAGTGTTCAATCAGAATTAAGAGGCATATTAAAAACTAGGGGCTCTGCCCCTGGACGCTTCGCGTCCCAACCCCGCCTCGGCCTTCGGCCTCAATGGCTGCTTCGCTTCGCTCGCAGTTGGAAAATTCGCTAAAGAATCTCGTTAAAATTTGGCTCGTTTGTACATAGGTGACCGAGCATAAATCAGCTGTTTTATTTGGCAGCTGACTCAAACTCATTAAACATTATCTCCATAATATTAACATGGGAAATTTGAAGGATTGTGTGCCGGATCTCCTTCTCGGGTGAATAGCGGCTGAACGGATGATTGGATCTTAAATTTGATGCAAAATCGTTAGTTTGAAATTAAATTTTCTACAACTTTTGGATTCAACATTTTTTTCTATCTCTTACCGTTTTCTTGCTAAATGCGCTCAAAGTGGGAAAATGAAGAAATTCAAAAAATCGTTTCCGCCCAAAAGGTGCTTCCAAAATTAAAAAAAGTTAAATTCTGGCAAATTTCCCTAAAGTTTCTCGTCGAGAGCTTTAATTCAAGTATAAGGTTGATGGGGCTCCGATTACGGGAAGTGCCTAATAATTAATGTCAGTGAATAAGTGAAATCGTCTAGCTTTAAGGACGTTGGGCGGAGCCTCCCTTCTCGGATGAATAGTGGCTAAATGGATGATTGGATTTTGAATCTGACGGAAAATCTCTTCTTTGAAATTTAATTTTCTACAACTTTTGTATTTAACATTTTTTGCAATCTCTTACCGTTTTCTTACAAAACGCGCTCAAAGTGAAAAAATGAAAAAATTTAAAAAATCTAAAAAATCTTTCCCGCCTAAAAGGTGCTTGCAAAATTAAAAAATGTTAACTTCTGGCAATTTTCCCAAAAGTTTCTCGTCGAGAGCTTTAATTCAAGTATAAGGTTGAGGGGGGTCCGATTACGGGAAGTGCCTAATAATTAATGTCAGTAAACAGTGAAACCGGCTAGCTTTAAGAACGTTGGGCGGAGCTTCCCTTCTCGCATGAATAGTGGCTAAATGGATGATTGGATCTTAAATCTGATGAAAAATCGTTAGTTTGAAATTAAATTTTCTACAACTTTTATATTTAACATTTTTTGCTATCTCTTACCGTTTTCTTACTAAACGCGCTCAAAGTGGAAAAATGAAAAAATTTAAAAAATTGAAAAAATCTTTTCCGCCCAAAAGGTGCTTCCAAAATTAAAAATTGTTAAATTCTGGAAATTTTCCCAAAAGTTTCTCGACGAGAGCTTTAATTCAAGTATAAGGTTGAGGGGAGTCCGATTACGGGAAGTGCCTAATAATTAATGTCAGTGAATCAGTGAAACCGGCTAGCTTTAAGAACGTTGGGCGGAGCTTCCCTTCTCGGATGAATAGTGGCTAAATGGATGATTGGATCTTAAATCTGATGAAAAATCGTTAGCCTGAAATTAAATTTTCTACAACTTTTGTATTTAAAATATTTTGCTATCTTTTACCGTTTTCTTACAAAACACGCTCAAAGTGGGAAAATGAAGAAATTCAAAAAATCTAAAAACTCGTTCCCGCCCAAAAGGTGCTTCCAAAATTAAAAATTGTTAACTTCTGGCAATTTTCCCAAAGGTTTCTCGTCGAGAGCTTTAATTCAAGTATAAGGTTGAGGGGGGTCCGATTACGGGAAGTGCCTAATAATTAATGTCAGTGAATCTGTGAAACCGGTTAGCTTTAAGAACGTTGGGCGGAGCTTCCCTTCTCGGATGAATATTGGCTAATTGGATGATTGGATCTTAAATCTGATGAAAAATCGTTAGTTTGAAATTAAATTTTCTACAACTTTTGTATTTAACATTTTTTGCTATCTTTTACCGTTTTCTTACAAAACACGCTCAAAGTGAAAAAATTAAAAAATCTAAAATATCTTTCCCGCCCAAAAGGTGCTTGCAAAATTAAAAAATGTTAACTTCTGGCAATTTTCCCAAAAGTTTCTCGTTGAGAGCTTTAATTCAAGTATAAGGTTGAGGGGGGTCCGATTACGGGAAGTGCCAAATAATTAATGTCAATGAATCAGTGTTACCGTCTAGCTTTATATAAGTAAATATACTTATCTTGGGTAATACCAACCTTGCAAAATCATATTAGTTAGGGGAAGATTATCACCTAGTTAGCCTAAAACCTACTCAGCGTTTCCTTTAACCCATTCACTTAGTTTTTGAATACCTGACCGGGCTAAAAAAAACGATTTTTTCTGGGTGTTTTCACATAGTTTACTATATTTTTATTTCTACACAGAATTTTGTATAAAATGTTATTTTTCTAATCAGAATTGACTGTAGGTAAAAAAAACTTTATATTGGTTAATTAAGACACAAATTTATTATTAAATGGCATTTTTTGATTAATAAGGTAAGTTACTAAAAAATATTCTTTTTTACTGTTTTTTTTAGTAAATATATATATAAATACCTTAGTAAAATTATGCAAAACAACCCCAGCCGAAGACCAGATATCTAGTCATATCCCGTCAGCTTGGAAGCGAGCCAACCACCGTTTGCTTTACTTCCGCCCTCCTACCCTCAAACCACAGATATGATTAGATATCTAGTCTCCCTAGCCTAGATTCGAACCCAGCATCTTCTGATCAGGAAGACGCAACGTTATCCACTAGGCTAAGGTTTCATTAAAGAAAACTGACAAATTAACAAAACTTCAGTTTTAAAACAATATGCTACACTTTTAATAAAAAATACTGAAAAATGAAAGACTATGGCAGGCCATGGAAGATAAAAATATAACAAAAAAAAGCCTGAAACTTGCTGAACAAGATGCATATGCGATCTTTTGGATTTTTTAGGAACTAACTTGGCTAAAAGAGGATTTAATGGTGGACGGCGATTCGCCGTCACTTCATGCAACGGCAACCGGGAGCGCGACGGCGGATCGCCGTCGTTATAAGTGAATGGGTTAAAAAGAAACTTTAATTATTTTTCTGAATACAGTTTATAAAACACCATTGTCTTATACTGGGTAAATCAGACCACCTGTGCGCAAAATAAGTTTCCGAGGGGCCATTTTTTTTAAACAGTTAGAGATAAAGTCAAACTTTAAATACAAAAAACGTTTGTTTTTTTTAAGACCTTTTCAATGGTGTGCTTCACGACTAGCGTTACAAACTGGAGTTTTGAGTTTTTTGGTTCAATCGCAATACATTGTGCACGGGTGGTGTGATTCATACTTAAGTCAATCTCTATAACCCAACTTTGCGATATTTTAACTGGTTAACTCGAGATCATTTGAAGATAAAAAACAAGTCTAACACGTAAAGGAAGAAAAGTGAACATGCTAGTACAGTATATACATATATTTGAGGAAATATTTTGACAAGGGTAGGGAGAAACTACAGTATTTAATCTTACAACCTTATTTTAATGACTTTTTATTAAAAAGAATTACAACTTTTTAGTCATGAAACATAGATCTTCCAAACTCCCAAGACGCCTTTTAAACCTATGTACAAAAAATAATCGTTCATTTAAAAAAAAGGGGGGTAAGGTATAATATGCAAGGAAATTTATTACACTGTCATATATCAACCTATTACTAAATTTCCTCTGGACCATGTAGCAACAAAATTACTTAACATTCAAGGTTAATATGTCAATTAATAATAAACAGCCTCATCTAAAATACAACCTCATGTAGAAAAGTAAATACAAAAATTAAGAGGTAAAAAATCATCTGAGCCATGAAATAATACTCACCTTTGCTTATTTAACAGTGGATATCATTTTGTGGGCGTTGTTTTATTATTATTATTAATAGATAGAACGTTTGATTGTAGTTTTACAGGTGTGGTAGGAGCGCTTCCACCAGGTATTGGGGGAGTAGCGGCTTCATTCTCAGCAGGAACTCCGTCCACTTCCATCTGCAATCATACACATTACTGCATATACACAACTTCCAAGTCTAGAAGTAAAAATATACACAAACATTTAATTAACTTTTAGTGTTTGGGCAAGCGAGGTGGCTAGAAGCGTTAACAGAGTCTGCTACAGTTGGATCCCTGTAGGTTCGAACCTCGTTACTGGTTATCAATTTTTAGTGTTTGATAAAACAAAAATAGCTAAGGCTGGCCACACACTGCAACAGTCGAGGCGAGGCATTTTGACTAAAGGCGTCTTGAGCGACAGAGAAAGCATAGGCGCTTACGGAGCGGCATACACTACAAGAGGCGAGGCGGAAAGGCGCCTTTAGTCAAAAAGCGAAGCAGTCAAAATTTATGTTTCGTCGAAAGTCATTTAGTCAGAGCGTTCCGCGCATGCGCGAAGTCACGTGACTTCCACCACTCTGTACTTTCTGTACTGGACTGTGAAACCGCGCCAAAACTTTGGTGCCTTGACTTCTGCTGTGTGTGTTCGCTTTGCGACAAGGCAAGTCGAGCGACTTGTCTTACGTCGCCTTGCCTCGCCTTCACTGCTGCAGTGTGTGGCCGGCCTAATAGTTCTGTGAACAGCAGACTGAAAAAATATCTCTTTTCCTACAGCTGTTTGATAAAAGTGCGTTTCTACACACTCACAGCAGTGCGCAAATTAAACTAAATGTGTTTAGCGTCAAGTAATTACACCTCTTTGTTTTACTTTTCTCACTTGTAGGACTAACCTCTGTAAAACAGATCTTTTTAAAAACTAAACACTATTTAAATTGTAGCTGTAGGAAAAATTTGTGTATAGTGGTGCAAAGTTTAATTTGTCATCCTCAATAAACTTTGTTGTCAAAACATTTAATGTTTATCTCATTCGACAAACTC
This sequence comes from Philaenus spumarius, assembly GCA_018207615.1. NCBI lineage: Eukaryota > Metazoa > Arthropoda > Insecta > Hemiptera > Aphrophoridae > Philaenus > Philaenus spumarius. Next base: position 341,838 of record JAGFPH010000917.1, on the reverse strand, counting down.
AACTTTGCACATTAGGCCAGCCGCACACTTATCCAGCAAAACTGCTTTAAGCAAAAACGTTTTTGTTTAAACTTGCTCGAACATTTATTTCCTACGTGTAAGATAGGAATACCGCACACTTATATAGCATAAATACAAAACGCTGTGCAGCACGTTTGAGCACGATGGAGCAAAACGAAAAAACACTGTACAGCACGTTTAAACACATTTAAGCGTGATCGAGCAAGAAGCAAAAACGCTTTGAAGCATAATCCAGCACGTTTGAGCAGAACGGGCAGTGCTCGTCTCACAAACAACGACCTTTGCTTGAAGGCGAAACATTTGGTGTTGCGCATGCTCGTATCATTTGTATCATCCACGGTAACTACTTCTAGTTACCGTGGTATCATCAATATTAAATCTAAATTTATCAAACAGTTATTTATAAACACTAGTAAGCCCCCGTTAAAAATCACAGGTTAATTAATTAGATACACATCAGAAATACATAATATTTAAAAGCAACATTAAGGCCTATTTATCTATTCCTATCTAACTATGCTGACGGGGATTTTTAACTCGGTAAATGTGTACAATAATAAGGATTATAAAACTGTAGGCCTACTTGTTAAACATTTTTATTTAAATAGTCTATGTTATTATATATTTAAAGAAAGATAAAAATACTATCTTTAAATTGCTTTTTTTTCATATTGATAGATCAAATGATTTAGAAGTTATTAATATTACAAGACTTCATTAAAGTTGTAAACATAACCCCGAAGCTATAATTTCAGTTCTGAATTGTTTTCAGTAAAAACAAAAAATTGTTTCAAGCTAAAACGTTTTTGCTTAAAGCAGTTTTGCTAGATATGTAAACACTCGGCCTAAACAAAAATGTTTCTACATTAAGCAGAATGTTTTCACTTAAAACAAAAACGTTTTTGCTTAAAGCAGCTTTGCTGGAAAAGTATGCGGCCGGCCTTAGGTACACAAATAACTATTATTGCAAATTTTTATGAAAAAGGTTCATGTCTAATAGGAATGATTCTCGAACCATATGGCATAATATTAATTTAATGTTAGGCAGGTATCAAACTGTGTTAAATGAAGGTATAATTCCCTTGTTTTAATTCAATAATGTATAAGATCTTTCAAATCAATTCGCTAATTATTTTGCATCTGTTTATTCCAATCACAACGCAAATCTGCTGAATACGAATGCGACTTTTCATAAACCTCTTTTTCCTCAATTCACATTGTCCTCTTGTAACATCGAAGACATCACTAATATTATTACAAAAGTCAAAAAATGGCACGTTTCAAACTAGAGACATGAAATAAAATTCACAAATTATAAAATTGATACATTTTTCATTTGTGATTTTGTTTTCCTTAAACACATTAAGGTAGTCTCACGTATACTCGTGAGTATAGTATACTCGTGGTGGCATTTTTGGACAAAACGCTGAGCCATGATATGGTATCATGTTCTATTACTGTCGTCGTAATAAGATACGATTTAATAGTAAAAACAGATTGAATCCCAGGCTAGGCATATAAGTTAACCCAATGAGGTATTATTTAATTCGGCCTCTACATGACTATTGGCAGCAATTCATTTAGCCGAAAATGCAAGGGTTACGTATAAATTATGTAACTTTCTTTTGGTTTATGATAGAGCAATGAAATTTGAAACAACATTTTACTTTCTCACTATACTATACAGTATAGATCGCAAAAAAAAATAGATGTTGAGATTTTTGTGGAAATATCCGTTTTGAGACCCCTGAGTCCAAAAAAGTGTATTTTACAAAATGTATGTCTGTCTGTATGTATACAAAGCTAGAGAGAAAACTATTCGATTGGTTTCGAACAAATTTGCACCAAACATGTCAATTAGGTCTGTATAGATGCACGAAATAGGTTTTGAACATTTTTAAAAAACTACTCCCTTCTTGGCCAAAAAATCAGTTATTTTTTATAAAAAACCGCACTAACGATTTTCATAAAATTTGGCTTATTTGTAGCCCTTAATGTACCCTACCATATGCAAAAAACCGCATCTTTCTACAAATTCTCAATCAGCTAATAATAATAATATTTATTAGTTACTCTCCGAGTACTTTAATACAATTATGAAGTCACAGTGAATCTGTTTAATAATTTAAATATATTTGTGAGAAAGTATGTGCCAGTTTCTGGTAGCGTTTATTTACAATGCATTTATGGTTATTAATACACAATTTTAAGCAAAAATTGTATAAATGTTTTTTTTTTAACTAACAATTGAAAGCAAACTAGAATTATTAACATTAAAATATTTTTACACTTTTTTTACTAGCTTATAATGTTTTTACATAGAAATAAAAATCAGGTTCGTCTTAAATACTCACTTTACAATAAAAAACTCAACAATGATTTTTTTCTTCATGAGCACATAAATTTTAGTAACTCTGCATTTCCATGGAAACATACAATAATAATTGATTGAAAAATAAGCACTAATCACTTTTTACAGCATACTGTAAAATGTACAGTATTTACATGTTCAAATCTTTTTACTTAATAACTCACTAATGCATGAAAAGCCTTGAAACAAGTTTCAAAGTGCAACAGCACTTGGCATTGTTCGCACAGCTATAGCTGGCCAAACGTAAGCTGGCACTTTTCTCCTAGGTAGAAACCCTGAATTCGTCGTTCTGAAAATATCGACGGCCTAATTAACGCTGGGCATAACCATCGGCCCGTAAGTAAGCTGTTCTATTCAGCCACCTCCTAGCCTCTGGTTCTCAGTTAATGGGCACGCAGTCGTTAACTCGCTGTTGTAACTCGATGGAAAGGCTTCAGTAAAATAAAATTTAGATATTCTTAATCTACATATAGTACGGATTCTAACAGTATAAAAAACTTTTATTTTAACATTTATTTCGAATTTTTATAATTGAAAATATTTGAGAATTATCACAGACTGACATGGAAAAGTTACTAAACGAGGAAATTTTTTATTTTTGGGTTATAAACAAACTTCCAGCGGGAAAGTTGTAGCCAATGAATTGATCTAAACTATCCAATTCACCGATTTGTGATAAAATTATTACATCATTATGAAATCATTTTTTAAATGAGCGCGAGGAGGTTCGGCGCCACAACTCCCGAAGTACAGTTGATTGATACGGGAATAACGTTTATGTACATATTGTTATTTTAAGGTAATATAGTAAATCACTTGTTCCCAGGTAATTATGCCAGCTAGAAAAAAGTAAGCATTTTATTTTAACATAAACTAATTATAATTTATAATTAAAATTTGATATTATTAAAGTGGACACAAAAAGTTAAGTTGGAGGTTAACGCTTAAAAATAATATCATTATTACGTACATTAAAAGAAATAAAATTAGAGATCAATGATGGAAAAATAAAATCGTAATTACGTAAAAAAATGAGTTTCATATTTAATTAAAAGAATTAACCCTAGTACAGTAAGTAATTGAATATCCACTCACTCGGTAATATCCGAGTATCCACTCACTCGGATAAGCCACAACTGAACACAACTAGGGTGTAAACTATTAGTCATGAGGCCATCACCCACGTGAGTCACCGGACGCGGGTGGGTCAATGTATTCTGAAAGGATTTTACCTGCACCTCCACCCTCCCCTCGCCATGGGTCCGTCGCCTCGGCTCGCCAAGCCCAAGTGCCAGCTTACGTTTGGCCAGCTATACCTGGTTTCGACTCTTTTATGGTGGGAATTGCAGATTATCACTTTCTTTTCAATCATATCCACAATCACTATATAAATACTTTTAACTTTAGAATCACAAAAGGTTTTCACGATCCATTATTACACGCAGTGTAAACAGATCAGTAATGACTATCAGCTGTTGTGCGAAATATTCAATAAAATGCATAAAAATCTGTTAGCCGCAATGTAAAATAACTAAGTTGTTTGATTCAAATAAGGCCAAGCAAATGGTGACTAGAGGAAATTTGGCTAAGTGATCAATACAAAGTCAAACACAGTACACGTAACCCGGCAATCAGTCACGGGCGGCCGTGACGTAACCAGCACGGGAGTACCCCATTGGGCTAAGTATTTGAAGTGTAAGTTGACTCTTTTAATGTCAGAACCAAACGTCTAAAAAACAACAGAAATTTCTACATTGTTACTGCTGAAAAGTCATTCAGTACTGTTTTAGAAAACGCTGCTTAAAAATTCAAATTTTTCACATAATTTGATAAATTTTTTGTATATTAGAAATACATGCAGTAATGACATGCTATTGTACAGGGCGTGAAGTGAGTGATGAAACTCTTGATGTGCGTGGGAGGGGAGGTAGAAGAGGGGAGACATAAACCAACTAAGGTGGTTGTTTCCCTAGCAGCTATCTTTCTCTTTGCCACTGCACATGCCCAAGACAATTTCATCATTTGCCTCACGGCCTATACTTACTTAAATTTAGTTCGAAAATACTTCAATAAAAAAATAAGAGTAGTAATTTTTACTTTCTCCACCCTATACGTAGTACAGTAGAACCCCGATTATCCACGAGTGGATTACCCGCGTTGCGGCTTAACCGCGATCGCCAAAAAATACCGCGATCACCAAAAAAATACAAATTAAATATGTAAAATAACCCAAATGCGATACTACGGCGAACAAAGTTTAGCGAGTGAAGGCTCATTATCTTGCGCGCAGACTGTAGCGCCACCTCAAAGACAATACAGTAAGCATATAACCTTCATAACGGGACTATTCCCACCCCCGTCAATAAAGGACTTTTTTACTCCATGCTGATAGAGATTGATATTGAAAGTGCATTTTGACAACAGTAGTACTGTAGTAGTAGTTATGTACTGGACTGTTTTTTGTTTTGTTTTTTTTCTTTGTAAATATGTAAATAGTGTGTGTGTGAAACTATGTAATTTTTCCAACATATAAAGGTACGTAACTGTGCATATTTAAATTAATTTTTATTACCTGAACCTTTTGTAAAGATTAATTAAGCACTTATTTTAGTTTTACAGTCATTTTGAACTATTTCTAGGGCATTTTAGGTTAGTTTCGGATTATCCGCGATTTCGATTATACACGGAAGTTCAACCACCAATTATCGCGGATAATCGGGAGTCTACTGTATATGGAGAAAGTATTGTTTTCGTAAAAATGTTCGAATTTGAATTTTCAGTTGAATTATCTGTTTTGGTGCTCCCAGAACCCCAAAAAATTGTTTGGTGCAATTATCTGTGTTGGTGCTCCCTGAACCCAAAAATATTTTTAGTGGAATTTTTTTGTTTTGGTGCTCCCTGAACCCAAAAAAGTGTTTTTAACGTGGTGTCTGTCTGTCAGTGTGTCAGTATGTATACACGACCAGAGGGGACACTATTGGTCCGATTTTCATGAAATTTGGTATGTAGGTACTAAACCCTAATATCTGCAGGCGTTTTTTTTAATCTTTTGGAATTTTTAATTTTTAAGGGTAATTTACCCCTAAAAACCAATAAAAAACGACAAAAATGCAAATTTCTCAAAAACGGCTCTAACGATTTTGATCAAATTTTCAGTATTTATAGTGCTTAAGATGCCAAACAAAATGACACCACCCGCTTTTATCAAAACTTCGGCGTTTCATAATTATGGGGAAATGTTAAAAAATAAACAAGTTTATATTGTCAATCTAGCATCACGGCGACGGCCGCACGGGGTAGCACAACGGTAGCGAGGACGGCCAGTAATTCAAAGGTCGCGCGATCGAATCCCGCCTGGGACAATAACTTTTTTATACGATTGACGTAGGTAGAATATTATTTTTTTGTTTTGTTCTAAAAAGTAGTAAATAAAATGATTAAAAACAATATTATTTTGACTACAGTAAGTTGGGAGAAAGTTTGTGTCAGTTAACTGATACCGTTTATTTTCAAGATGTCAGTATATATATATAAAAGCCAAATACCACTCACTCACTGACTCATCACAAAATCTCAAAAACTACTGAATGGATTGGAATGAAATTTGGTATGTAGCTTCCTCTTGGGTGCTCACTAAGAAAGGGTTTCAAAAAATTGGAATCTTAGGGGGGTTTGGGTGGGTCAAATTTACTAAATCACGATCTCTCCAAAACTACCAAACGGATTGGAATGAAATTTGGTATGTAGCTTCCTCTAGGGCCATAGGTGCTCGCTAAGAAAGGGTTTGAATAAATTCGAAATTTTAGGGGGGTTTGGGGGGACAAAGTTACTAAAAATCTCCATAAAAATACATAGTATAATATATTTATTGATATATTTTTTTGGTTAATATACATTTAACTTTGATTTCTCTATCGATCCATGCAAATCCGGATCGGGGCATCTATCTATATATTTTGCTGCCCCGATCTATATATTTATCATCATATCTAATGAACGATTTGTCTAAACATGGTGAAATCTCAAACAATATATACTATTTATGAGATAGATTTTCCAATTAAACAAAATTGCACGGTTATAAGTCTTACAAAATTTTCTTAAAGGGTTTAAAATATTGGTAAATTTGATTTTTTATTTTGTTGCCTACAAACTGATCACGATTTCTTAAAATGTATATATAGTCTTGAAACAAGAAACCTGACAGAAATAACTGGATCTTGCCCCTCCCGCCCCTCCATCACTTTCAGTTTCCTACTCACTGACCACAAGGCACTGGTGCATCAGTTGGGCTTATCATTTTGGTGTTCTCATTCCTCTAAACCCTTCTATTCCTGATACTCCCATTCCCTCTTATATTGCGGAGGATAATATTGGGGAAATTGGGCAGCTTTCAGACAATGATCTCCAAAACTCTCAGTCTCCGTCGACAGATCCGTGTTTGTCATCTGATACTGTTGAGCCGGATCATTGTTCCATTGTTCTAACCACCCAGAAACATGGGAAAAAACGGCAAAAAGGTTTTTCTAATACTAATCGTGCTAAAGCACATAGGGAGTCTGTCAAAAAATACAATGCAAAAAATCCCGCCGTAAATCATGAGGCTGTGAAGAGATGCAATAAAAAAATCCTGCCGTGCATCGTGAGGCTTCCAAAAATACAGTTCTAAAAGATGTCACATGAAGGTACTTCCATGGTCTGAAAAATCAATGTCGAAGTTTCACTACAACTGCAACATCGATTATCACAAAGACAAAACAGTTGAACTAGGTCCTATGACAACATGTAAATGGTGTACAGCTATGAAGTTGTATAAACGGCATGGTTTAGAACCTACGATTCATATCCTTACACAAAACTACCATCATTTGTCGCATTTATTTCACCAAAATAATTATGCAATAGCGAAGCATTGCTGGGTCAGCTAGTACAAACATATTTTTCAACAGTACCTAAAACGTATGTATGTACACATGTTGGCATTTTTTAACACGACTTGGGACATCCGAATATACGGACGTTGGCACTAAAAGGGTTAAGATAACAGAAAAAGTGGACTAGTCATTTTTTACGAATAATACTATGAATGCCTTTGTGAAGTAAGAACTATATATAAATATAAAACATCAAGCAATTGAAATTCAATGTCAGTATTACCTTCTCATCCTGTTCCGTTATAGGCCCATGTTCTGCTTC
>JAGFPH010000917.1:241265-300283 GCA_018207615.1 Philaenus spumarius | reverse complement strand
AAATACAATGACTAATGTACGCAAAAGAATACGACGCCCGAATATTATTTGCGTTAATTTTATAAAACGCCAGCATTAGAACGCAATGTAATATACAACAGCGTATTTCGGCAAAAAAATCGATGCCCAAATACAAATTGTGCCATTTTATCAACTACCATTGTTCAAATACTATTTAAAATACAATGACGAATGTCCGCAAAGAATACGATGCCTGAATATTATTAGCGCTAATTTTATAAAACGCAATGTAATATAGGGTACAACAGCGTATGTCCGCGAAAAAAAACGATGCTCGAATACAATTTATGAAAAATTTATGAACTACTATTGTTGAAATATTATTTAAAATACAATGATGAATGTCCGCAAAGAATGCGACTTCCGAATATTATAGCGCTAATTTTATAAAACGACGTCATTAAAACTCAATTTAATATAAAACAGCGTGTCAGCGAAAAAACCTATACTCACGAGAACAATAATTTTTTCTTGTTTCTATAAAATACCAGAGTTAAAACTTAATTTAATATACAACCGCTAAGGTCCGCCGAAAAGGTTATATAGATAACACTTGTAAAATTCGGAAAAGCAGAAATTAAATGTCGTTATTTGCAGGAACGAGTAACAAGTAAAACAAAGGCAATTGTCGGGACTCCCACGGAAAACATAAATCACGGGCAACGTAAATCCCGAAAATGTCCAAAATGTTTTACCCGAACTAAAACAAATATAATTACGGTATTTACTTTAGTTACCGATCTATACAATTTGTAACTTTTCGTCACAGTAGGCACCCTAATTCTATAAATAGACACGTAAGAAACGAATCCATAAGTGGTTGACCTTGAGCCTACTTTACCTTTATCTGTAGTACAAATAACTAAGCGCATGAATAGTTGAATTCAAATAAAACAAGAAGTGTTTAATTAACAATGATATAAACTAAACTGAACATCTCTCGATATCGAGTTTCGGCTATTGACTCTCTCGATATCGATAAAGAAAAAAAAAGTATGGGTGGTATCGTAAATCAACCCATCACTGCAATGGGAGTTATTATAGATGGATTTACGGCGACCTATTTTGAGTACTTGTGCGAGAGAGAATGAGATAGTAGCGAGGGAGGGTACACTACTTCCCCTTCCCCCTCGCACTACCACTTTGTCTTGTCTTGTCACTTTCCCATAATGTGGCAAACTAAACCGGGCACCTTACTGCATAGTTTTTTCTCACCGGCTGGCATTTTTTTCTTGACTAATATTTGCTTATTACCAGCCATGTTCCTTACAATGTCCACTCGCGTTATTATTAATTATTGAACGATAATACAATGATTAAGTTAATTATATACAATTACAATAAAACAATGTTAACGAGAATATTAAAAGAATTTTGTAACTACAGGCATATAAATCATATTTTATTACAGAAATTAATGTTAATATAATGTTGACACATTGTTACTTTGTGTAATTAGAAAACAACTCTTTTCACAAAGCCGAGTACTAGAACTGTAGTCTGTTAGAAGATAGTCTCAAATTCACTCGGCCCCACCCCTTCTCTCTTTCCTCCACGCTCTTCAAGGTTTGTCGTCATGAGTCATCTCGGTCTTTCACGAAGCTGCTAGCAAGTTGCAACAGTTTTTTAATTTCAAATACTGTAGTTCCAAAACACATTAACGTGACTCAAAACTTCTTTTATTTTCTTGTGATAATTTCATTCTATGGTAATTTTAAAATGTTTAGATTTTTAAAGATTTGACAACGAAATTCACGGCTTCTTATTCACGGTTTTTTCACGGTACACGAAATTCACGGTTCAGTGGGCACCCGGACAGTACAATATGCATACTGTTTATTATTTCTTTCTTAAAGTGTTTAACACGGACATAAAAAAATGTGAACTGTTCGAAGGGTTCGTTCGTGTGAACGTATGAACAAATTCACCGTAATGTCATACCTAAAAATATGGTAATTTAACTACTTTGAATTATTTAATCATTGCGCATGCGCCCCCAACCACCAACCCGTTGGCATGGTAACGGCCGTCTCGACTTTCAAGAATAATGTACAATATAGCCCATATACCTGCTCTGCTTAGCTTCATTTTCATACGCCAAATTGGATTGCTATTAGTTTTGGTTGTGTTGAGAATATTTCAATGTACCTAAAAATTGTTTTAAACAATTTTATTCATTTTCCCGACTTTAAAAAAAAATTATATGTTAATTCCCGACTTTTCCCGACTGTTTTTCATTTCTATGTTAATTCCCGATTTTCCCGACTTTCCCGACTGCTAGACACCCTGGATCTAGATATTTTATTTCTTGAAAAAATTTACTGTTTAATTTTGAGGTTATTATTAATCCTACACCTTTGATGAAAAGGAATAATTGTAAAATATGTGTGTCGAGGGATGAAGGGATTTGTACGCAACCCTAGTCTATTCAAATGGGAAATTCTTAGTTATTTTAAAGTGTGTGTTGCATAGGTTGTCTCTTATAAAATATATCTCTTAAATAAGTCCAATACACATCATTTAATTACCACAGATGAATTCAATACATTTTACAGAAAAAAATACTTATTCATCAATCAGAGACAAGCAATTTCGTTTGGTGAAATTGTTAATACATAGACTCACATTCTATTCACCATGTATCTGTGCACAGCGTTGGTGAAATGCTAATAAAGCATTAAAAAGCATATCAGACCTATTTGTGCAGATTTATAGCATGCAAAAAAAAGTGCATAAGTAACTAGGCCTACTTCAAGCAGAATTCATTAGAAGTACTGCTTATTCAGAAATGTTTAATATTTTGAAAATATTCAAAGTGATTAAGGCTTTAAGACACGACGTGTAATATCATAGGCATGTACTAGTTCGACATGCATCTACGATTCACGTACGCTTGACTCATAAGTAGTTCGGTTAGTGGTGACGCTTAAAGGGAGAGGAGTGAAGACGGACAAAGAGTGAGGAGTCAGGGAATGCCATTCTAAACTTTTACGCAAACTATTATAGTTTGAAAATATTAGTTTCACGTATATTACAAGGGTGAACTAAATCGCTCATTTACAAAAACACATAAGCAAATACACAAAAGAATCAAAATAAAAGTAAAAATATTAACAAGTTGTGAAAAATAGCTAACTTATTTTCACAAAGCCTAGTAGAATGTCTATTTTTACAGTATCATAATACGAACAACTCTTTGGCAGCATTGTCTTGAGAACTAAATTAATTAGTTTCGATGCAAAGTCTAGACTCACCACTAACCAAACGACCTGTACCCATTACACGAGTCTTTCTTCCATTGTAAACATATTGCTCTGTTATATTCCAAATTTTTAAAAAAGATTTTTGGAGTCATATTTCTGATTTTTACAAAGAAAATATAATTTATATACAAAATTGTTTAGTTTACTTCCTAAAATATTTCAATCCGTGTTCTAACCACAACTTTTCTATAATAATAAACTACTAAATGTTTATCTTTCTTTTAATTGAATGGAAATTATTGTTTTTTCACTTGTCTTAAAATTTCTATAGCAAAGAAGTAAATAATTAAACTTATTATCTCTTCTTAACTTAATGCCAGTTAGACTAAAGAAGATGGGGAAGCTTGGAAATAGCCAACTCACGTGGCTGGATTAGAACTATATCGTACCACTCCACCGCCTTGCCAACTGAGCTTTCAATACACTCTGGGTACAAAGGGGCTAAGGTGATTTTTATTAAATGCATGACAACTAAAATATATAAGAAATTTGTACTTAAAGTACACCGTCTCGTGGTCTAATTACTCACCTTGTAAAGGCTACCACAGTTTCAAAAATACTATGTTTTCATCATCAGGCCGTACAAAAACAGTCAAATCACTCAATCAAGGTCGTCACACAAGGATAAAACCATTAAAAAACACAACACACAGACGTTAATAACAAGTACATATTATTTTGGAGATCGTGCGGTACCGGTAACGATCAAATCTACACTGCGGAAATATGTAGTTGTCATTGAGAATACCTTCCCTCTCAGTTATCTGTCGTGGCGGTACGATACGATGTTTGCTTATAAATTTCGGCTGTCCTTAATGCGATGTCGTAAATTAAATTTGATTTAAAAGATAGTTTGTCATTAAAAACATTGATAGGATCCATTTTTACACCTTTATAGATCTCGAACTCTTCCACAGAATCCATGTACCTACTTTTTTTTACAAAAGTGTAATAGTTCCATGTTATTGTGGATATCAGTGTATTTATGTTGATAAGATGTTCACTGAAAGCAGAGTTTGTGGATAGGGTCTTTTTCGGCAATTGTTCCTTAAATATTTTGTTGAAAGAGCGGGCCGTCTGTACTATATAAAAATTGGGGCATTCGCTACAAGTAATTTTGTATATGTCAGTATTGTCATGCTTGTCACTTACGTTTTTTATTGGTTTATTTAAAACAGAGGATAATTTATTTGAAGTATTGAAAGCAACGGTAATGTTCTGAGTGAGTGATTTGACTGTTTTTATACGGCCTGATGATGAAAACATAGTGTGAGCAATTAAACAAGGCGAGCAATTAGACCACGGGACGGTGTATTGTAAGTACAAATTTCTTATATATAAACATGTGGTCTGGTGGATATAGTACATTAATGAAACAATTAAAACATTATAAACTATATATCATATCTTCAATAAATATGTTCCTCCAATTAAGAATTTTTAAAACCTTCGAGTCCTACGTTTCTTTTTACCATAGAAAAGTTCATTTGTAGGATTACTTCCCACAAAAATAAATTAATAACAGTGTCGCAACATTTATAAAAACTTTTTTGTTAATTGAACAAAAATCAATAATATTGAAATCAGCTTTTTTGTATTTTTTAAAAGTTTATTGCCTGCCATTTGTTTTGATCTAATATTACATTATTAGATTATTATTTAATTGTCAGCTAATTAAGAGAAATTGTGTTTTTTAGAGAAAAAATATGTATTTTTTGGACATTAATTGATAACTCCATTTCGTGTTTATAAGTCATTTCTGATAAATATTCCAGGAGACAGAACAAAAACTAATAAGATGAAATGTTACCATAAAAAGTGGAACAAACCTTTTTTAAATCCAATAAATCTACAAAGTTTCCGGATAATAAACCATAGGCTTCTACGAGGTGTGGCTAGAAAAAACGGACTTTTTTTAAAAAAAGTCGGCTAATATGCATTTTGACTTTAAATATTTCAGTATATCGGTTAACTCTTTAAGCTTAAACCAGTCAACTCTTTTTATATGAAATATTTATGTATTCAGGGTTTTCAGCATATCTTGAACAAGTAAAAAACTATCAGTACTCCATACAAGTTATTTAAATTTTAAATACTTTTCATTTTAACATTCACATTTCTCATAATAACTTAAATTTTGAAATATAACAAAAATTGGATTTATATTGCAAAATAGTAATTTTCTGATTTTATCATGACTCAAAAATACTTGTTTTTATGTATTTAAAAATCCTACAATCAATTAAATTTTACATGTTCACCAATTTTTAAAAAATATTTAAAATTTTCCACTAACTTAACACAAAACAGTAAAATCTAGGAACTCAACCTTTCCAAACTGCAAATAAAATGTTTTAATAATGCAGAAGGCAGATTAGTATTTAACTTATTTACAATATTTTCTTTAAACGGGAAAAACAAACACAGTTTTGGGGTTAAAATGTATAATTTTCCTTCAAATTTTAACATGAATTAATTGTTTGTATGGGGAAAAATAGCAATAAAAAAGGTATAAATACCACCATAAACCAAAGAAGTACAAATGACAAGTTTGGAACAATACTGCAAAAGACAAAAATATCGTAATCAGTCAATCTGAAAATAAACTGTACAAAGTAACAGTAGGCCTACTTATTTTATAAAAAAATAATAAATATTAAATCCATTTAAATTGTTGAAAAAAAATAAATCAGTCAAATATTAAGAAATTCATAACTATTATGAATTTACTTGTCGTTTGAGTGAGACGATCTCTCGGTCCATTGCTTTGAGCATCTGTTCGCCTTGTCCTGCAGGGCCTGAAGCCATCGCAACAAGGTCGTCATGATTTATATACATTCCACGAGGAGGTTTCCGTTTATTGCGTAACAGTATGCTGTGAGTATGGCGGTCACGAGGCTTCGCAGGACCGACGGTAGGCCGCAGACTTCCAGTCCGCCTAAAATAAAAACACATGAAATTGTAGTGTTGTTTACATATTCAAAATAAGTAGGAAAATATTTAAGAATGGGTTCTAATTGATATTGCATGCTTCCAAAACTAAAAATAAGTTTGTAATTTGATTTATTAAAAAATATTTAACTATGTTTGATTTTTTCCACATGCATAAACTTCATATTTACTTCTATAAGTAAGTGAAACTTTGAATCTTCATAATGTAGAATAGAAAAAAAACTACTCACACAACAAAATTGACTTTATAAATATAACTTGGCATTACTACATCCTAAAATAAAAAAGTACAGAAAGAACCTTTGATGAATAGACTAACCTCCAATGTGTAAAACACGTACTACACATAGAGCCCTTAGGGGTCGAGTGAGACTGAGTGCAAGCCACGCCACAATTGCTACATGAAGTGCTTTTACTTTCCGTACCTTCTTTCTGCAACAGTTAAATAACATATCAAGATTAGACAATATCAACTATAAGTAATTAATTTTATTATTAATAGCGACCATCGTTGTACTTAAAAGTTTTTATCTAGATCAGTTAATAAACGTTTATTTTTTGTCGTTGTCTATAGTTACACTTAATGTTGGTTATATGGTTTAAAGTTTTCAAAAATACTTTCATCTACCAAGTTATATTATTTTCATGATGGCTCAAAGAAAGACATTTTGATCACGTAAGTTCATGGAGTACTTTCTCATCACAACTAAATGATTGCATACTTCCATAAAACTAAAATAGACTATACATTTTACCTGGGATAAATGGCAGGCCAGATGGGCAGAGCAAACCAATTCAGGATGCTGGACAAAGAAACTAATTCTAGATCTGATCCAGATTGTCGATACTGTGGCGAGACGATACAGCAGAACACACTTTGTTAGTGTGTCCGAGATGGAAAATGAATACGCGAGTGGGGACCACACTGCATGCTTTAATATTTGTTGATAATATATTGGAGGACTCATCCTCCAAATGGCACATATGGCAAATAATCACGTCTTTTATGAAAAACGTCGTGGTAAAGATGAGAGAGAAGAACAAAACGTGTAAAGAACTATATACTGATGTTTTAGACCGCTTCCTTCCTGAAGTTAAAGTAATGCATGTATGGCTCCGGGGCGGAAGTGCCTGAAGAAGAGGTTAGGGGTTTTAGTAGGTACTCCGCAAGAACCAAGAGTTCCACACTCAGTGTCGAAAAAAGCATGTGTGTTTTTCGAGTATTTTATGTTCCCCCCTAAAAGAAATGACTATACTTTTGCCGGCAAAATTTTAGTATAAACAAGACATGTTGATCACATTAGTTCATGGAGTATTTTTCAACACAACTAAACTATTACATAAAATGTTCATGAAACGGAAATAGATATACAGTACTATTATATAAAAATCTAATTGTGTCTGTGTGTGTTACTCAATCACGTAAAAACTACTGGATGGATTTGAATGAAATTTGGTACACATATAGATGAGACATAAGCTAGAATTAATTTACATTTAAGGGATGAAACAACCCCTAAAACAATAAATATTTATTATTATACTTCCATTAAGACTAGAGAGCCGGAAATTTGTACATTTATTTCTTACAATACATATATAATATGTAAATCATAGTTTCATTTTATAGCGTGCTGCTATGGGGTGAAAATGTAATAACAACCCGTAAAACAATACAAATTTATTACTATTCGGCGAAACTTTGGACCGTGTGCAAAAAGCCACTGGTACCTGCTAGTAGACTATAAAATAAAAAAGACAAAAGTTTCCAAAAGAGACATGTTGATCAAGGGTACTTTTTCATCACAACTAAATTATTATATATTTTCATGAAACTGAAATGAACTATAAATTTGAAAGCCTAAACAATTGTAGAAGTTTCCAAAAGAGACATGTTTATCGTGAAAGTTTAAGGAGTACTTTTTAATCACATCAAAATTATTACATATTTTCATGAAACTGAAATAGATTATGCATTTAAAAGCATAAAAGTTAGTAGAAGTTAAAAACCGTTGATTGTGTACGTTCTTGGAATACTTTTACATCACAACTAAATTATAAGAATTTTTTATGAAACTGAATTACATTACACATATGAAAGCATAAACGGTAGCAGAAGGAACCAAAAGTGACATTTTTACCTGACTTAAAAATAGTGCAAGAGTTAAAAGTTTTGACGAAAGCAGAGAACAAAAAAAAAAGAAACTGAAAGGATTCCCAGGAAAAAAGGCACCAGAAGATTAAAAAAGCAATCTTTGGTCATTTAAGTGACTAGGTTAGGATACCAAGACTGCATGGAAGGGATGAGGGAAGTAAGACGTAGGTAGTTGTAAGGCCTGGAAATAAGTGGATCAAAAGAATGTTGAAAGGGTGGGAACAGATAGAATAAGGTCAAAATTCTCAGCATTCTGCAGCAATCAGATGGAGGTCAAAGAAAAGTGTACACTCCTTTCACTTCTTGAGGTATTTAATTTTAACTTGGACTTTCCTTTGTACAAAACTTGACCAGGTAATTATCTCCTTACTACAAATAACCTAACTTTATTCCACAAGAGAATTGAATTTACAAAGGACGTCATGCAATCTTTAAAAGCCACATTCTAATTTTAAAAATATGCTTCTTGTAAATATATCTTATTTTGTAATTGATTATGAAATTAAATCAATTTCTTTTGCAAACGACATCTCAAAGGCAGATGAAATGTTTATTGTTGGAAAATATATGATTATAACAATAAACAGTTTATTACACTTATATATTACTTCGGCTCACATTAAAATGCTGAAATATTGAAATCTTGCGAAACTTATTGTGTGCGAGTCTGTTCGTCGACACGATATATGCACTCACAGACATCATAGAAAACTTCTGGTGAGCCAAAATCTTTGTAATTTTATTGCGGAGAGTTGAAAGGCTTTTGAGCTTTCTAGCGTGAGTAGTAGCGCATCAGGGTCACGTTTTTGGGTAAAAAATTTTTAAATACAAAGTGGGGTATCGTTTTACATGTTTTTGGGTACAGGAAACCCAATTTTGACCGTTAAAAAGGCGTAGCGCATTAGAGTCACATGTTTGGGATCAAAATTTTAAAAATACAGTGAGGAATATCGTCTTACATATTTTTGGATACGGGAAAACAAATTTTGACAGTTAAAGAGTCGTAGCGCATCGGGATCACGTTTTTGGGACAAAATTACTTCGGCTCGTATTAAAATGCCAAAATATTGAAATCTTGCTACGTGACAGCAACATGACAAAAACATCACATTTTTGAATATTTAAAAAAACATGAAAAAGTGTTCCATCTTTTCATCTTGTTTTTGTACCGTAATTACGTGTAAAAAAACTAAGTGATTATCACTTTCTCGAGAAGGTAGAAATTGTTTCTTCTAGACGCTAATAAAAAACAACACTCATAAAAAAACTGGTAAACAATTAAATAATTATAAGGTTGCTGTTTAGTGATTTAATAAATTTCTTTATATGAAATTAAACTTTCAGAGAGCTATTTAGTGACCAGTTCATGTGACATATTTGTTCATATTTCTTATGTGACATTTGTGATTTGTTTCGAATTTGTGAGTCTAAAGTGTATTTAACGCAAAACAAATTCATGACCTGATAGAAAGACTAGGAGAAAGGAATAAACTAAATTTGGCCAAATGATAAAACTATTGACTAAGACGATTTAAGAAGTTAACCGAATAATTACGTTAAAACTTAAGTTTTTCACATTGATTTCTAAATCTGTACCTAGTATTTCCCCTTAATGCAATGGCAATTTTTAAACATTTAACATTGGTAAGATATTTTAGCTATCAGTCTGACAACTTTAAACTTACGATCGAACAGAAAAACAACCCACATCCAGAGAACTTCATGCGTTAAGAAGAGTTTTGAGAAAATTACCAATGTGTTTATCTACATTACTGCAAAGTTTTGAGAAAATACTTTTAGTTTGACTTATTCCACCCTACTCCAACACACACACACACTACGTCCTTCTTAGGTGTAGGTACAATAACTTCAAAACTATACTGCTAATCTTTCTATGACATTTTTTACTAGATCAGATTCTGAAGTGAACCAAGAAGTACCACACTTCTGTACTCATCCACCCAAATTAAGAATCATGTGAGGGAGGAAAATTGAACAAAAATTTAATGTGTTGAAACAGAAGTTGTTTTACATTTTATAGGCTTGAATTTTAGTTCTTTTTAATACAAAATACATCCTAAGCACGTAAGTATACAAAAATATACCAAGCCAATGTTGTAGGACAAGGCATTTTATTCAGCCATTTGGGTTATAACACAATAATTTGTTATTACAACCAAGAATAAATTAAATAATAAAGTTATCAAAAATAATCAATGGATAGAAAGATATCTCAAATGTGTTTATAAAGAGTTAAAAGGAAATATGAATCTAACGTATCCCTATAAATAAAAATTTGAAAATGAAACCAACGACAATGGAAAGGGATTCTAAGACATTCAACATATTTACACAAGAATAAATAAATTAAAGACACAACATTCACATATAAGAGACCGTGAAAGCAAGCCAGATTGCGTAAGTAGAATACAGTACAATGTGTGCACACAAACATCAATATGCAATGGAGACAAAAGCGAGTGAGGTTAATCTGCAGAGTTAATAAATGGATGAAATGAATGTGAAATAAGATTAAAAGTGCTGTGTAGACAAACACCAGAGAACTAAATGAAGCTTACAGCTTTGGTGAGTTCTTCATTGTTCTGAGATGTTCTAGGTGGCGAGCCACTTTTACGCCGTATGCCTCGGTGTATCGTCCATTTCTGGAAAATCATAAATGTCAAAAGACATTAAAACTGCTTTCCAGTGATGTTTGTTTATATTGACTTTTGCAGTAGTTTGTCGTCCGCTAAAATTGTTCTCTTTAACCAAAATAATTATTACAAAGATGGTGAAACAATTTAAAATATTTATGGTATACAAAATAGATGACAAGCGATTTATTAAGATCAAATTATTTTTTAACAACGTCCTTTTTTTTAGACATAACGGAGATTCTTCTTTTGCTTCACTCCTGGTATCATCTAAGTCCTATTACCAACATTACCAACAACTTATATAATTAAGAATGCCCTTACTTTGGCCTAACCATATCTTGCAAATCTTTGATTGAATTTGTAATTTTTTTTAAATAGTGATGTTTTTCTTTTGTTTTTCCTACATCAAAAAAAAAAAATATTCTTTCACTCTTGATAGACAATCACAATGAAATGGTACCGAGCCATAGTATTGAAGTTTTTTTTATAATATGGACAAACTTTGAAAATGCTGAAGATAAGGCAAGTACATTGTTGTTGAAATATGTGACAAATCAAACAATCTTAATCAAGTTTAGTTTACTTCAAACCCAAAGTCCCTGCAGTTTCCAAAATCTTCCATTTAAAAATAATGACAAATATAATAAATCTATAAATAAAGTTAAATAATAATAACTTATGACAAAATTAACCTCATATACACGAGATTATACTTTGTGTGAAAAATAACTGAAACTAAATTATATTCAGCATTATTTTAATTGAATTTAGTGTTTTAAACTGTTGTTGATAATTCATTGCAGTAATAACACGTTAACACCAAATTAACTAACAATTTTAAACAAAAAATGTGTTAGATATAACTTAAGCAAATACGGCTAAACAGAAAACTTAGTTTTTAACTAAGTGAATGGCAGCTGACATTACAACTAAAACCGTATTTCTAATGACAATCCAGAAACTGTTCAACAAACTAATTTTGTACTATATAACATGAATGAAACAGAGTAACATTTGACTTTCAAGATAGCGACACTAACCCAGTAGTTCAAACTGTTTGTCTATAAAAAAATTGGTGCTTAACACGGCAGGGTTATATTCTCATTAATTTACCAAATAATCCAAAATGTATTATAAAAATCCTCTTAACCTCTTATTTTTTTATGTACTCAAAAGTGAATTTCATCGAAGAAAGGCACTGATCTAATTATAAAAAATGAATTACCCTGTTGTAAGCCGGTCATAAAGACATTAAACCACAACATTAACGAAGACATGAAGCCATAGGAAATTTTGACTCTGTTGAAAGACCCCTTTCGAGGCGCTACACTGCTTTGATCCTAGCGTTTGATTGGACCAACAAGTTTAAAGGTAGATAAGAAAAAGTGAGAAAAATTAAAGTTGTAACCAACGCCTAAGTTCAAGTTTCAGTTCATGTCTTATTGAAAGAGGCGGGTGATTGATTAAAGATAAAATTAGTTCTGAAATGAGTATCAGCGCTCATGCACTATCATTAGAGCTTACCTCGGCTTCAGAGAAGATTGTATCTCCTGAGTTCTGAAGTTATTGAACGGAAATTAGAAAGAGGTCAGATTACAAATCTTGAAATCCTCCCTACAACTACAATTTGTCTCCTTGTGATTATTTTTTGGGCGTGGGAGGGTATGATCCGAGAACAATCAAGAAGTACGTAATCGTTTGACTCGGCCTCAAAGTTACTTTAAAAAAGGGCATTTACAAGCTTCCAAAACACCGGGGTAAATGTGTATGGTGCACGAGGCTAAGATGAGAAAATTTTTAGTAGGTATGTTTGTATTTTTCGAGATCAATAAAAATGTATATACAAAATCCTATTTATATTTAACTCACACTTATAATATCAACAAAATTATACCTCTAACATAATCTTATTAACCTGTTATTTTGTTGAAAACTATGTTATACATCTTTCTTGTGTCGTATCACAAACTGATTAGTCACAATGGCTTAACTTAAATAAAAATATTACAAACATATAGAAATTTACATGATTAAATTTAAAACCACAACTAACTTTTATTTCCATACAATCTTGTTAAAACTTGTGGTTTTGCTTCAAAAACTGTTTAAACATCAAATATGAAGAACAGTATATTTACATAAGGCTGAAACCCACTTCTGAAGCAATTTCTTCAATCACTTTTACCTTTTTAACTGAAAGCTTGTTAACATTTTTAGAGAACGTTGACAACATTAAATTTATTGTTAACAAGTCATTGAGTTACAGTAAGCAAACTTTCTAAAATAGATATAATTTGATTAAATATTTTTTATAAATTAAACCAATGAAAATAAATGTTGGATAAATAATTGTGCTTAATACATCCCTTTTAAAAATTGTGCAATTGTTTCATCAAGTGAAACAGTACTACTGTTAAATTTAGACTAACCTTTTCGTCCGAGTCCGAATCTGTATTTGATCCTAATTCTGAACCGACATCGCTGGTCGCTCCTTCTTCGCCATTATTGCCACCACGTACAGCCAGTTTCCGGGCTTGTCTGTCCATTAGGCTTGTCCGACTCCGAGTTTTCTTCCACGAGTAGTAGTATTTGACTAGGGTGTGTATCGATTTGTCCGGAAGCTGGAAAATGTCATTACAGTACTTTATGATAATCATGCTATAAATGCATTTCCATCATTCTCTTATAGATAAAGCTTGATCATAAGATAAATTGACACACGTTTTCCCAATACAGTAGACTCTCTCTATAACGATATTGAAGGGACCAAATGATTTCATCGTTATAGAGAGAGATCGTTATAAAGAGAGACTAATAACGAAACTGATTTTAAAAATGATGTACAGCTCAGTAATGCAGGTTTATTAATAAGACTCTGTAGAATAATAACATACAGTATATATTTTTAAACAGTACAGTAATTATCATTACAATGTCAAATTGATAAACTAAACCAATAAAATTATGACCAATATGCTATATGGATACACAAAAACTAAAGAGTATTTTCTATTACTCTAATCAAAGACACTTTTTGTTCAACAGTAAGCACTTTACGTTTTTTTGAAAGCATGTTGTTTTCACACACACACAAAACAAACGTACACACAAATGTAACCGCTAAAAGCGCTAAGAACAACTGACAGTCGAGATCCGATGTGAACAGTCAGACAGTGCGTGGCGAACTGAACTCCCGCCACTCCAGTCTCGACAATGCATAGGCAGCCGCTCAAGGTCAGACGTCAAATCACAATAGAAAAAACGGAATGCTCTCGTGACGCGCCTGGATCGGAAAACAAAAGACGTTGGTCGTTGAACTAGTGAGTCGGTTACCGCGATTACTAAGAAAGTAGCCAAATCTTGAACTGAAAATATCGTTATAGAGAGTGAGCGATATCGTTATTTAGAGAGAATAAATACATTGGCCTTATGGCAGACCAAACAAACTTTTACAAATCCATCGTTATAGAGGAATTATCGTTATAGGGAGAATCGTTATAAAGAGAGACTACTGTAGTTCTATTTATGTTATAACTTAAATTACAAATAAGAGAAGTGTGAGTAAAACTCAGGTTTATTCTGTCAACCGTCCCAAAAATGTCACCAAAATGACATCTATAACAACACAACAACACATTATATACTCAAAATTAGCACGACTTGAATAAATTAACCATTGGTGTTGGGGACCAGTGACAGAAGGTGTCAGCTCCTAAGTATAATACTGCCATACACAGCCTGAATGAAAAACCTTCATCACTTTTTCACAAAAGTTTGTATATCCTATAGTTTTTCTGCAATACTTTTCGAAATAGGAGAGAATAGGGCATTGGCTAATTTCACACTTGCCGACACGACACCGACTAGGCACCGACACGATATCGGAATGAAAACTAACTTAAACTTAAGAGTAGCTTTCACACTCACCGACATATCGGTGTCGTGTCGTTACAGGCGCTGACATGTCGGCGAGCTGCTGGTCTCCCTTCTTTATCGGTACGATATCGTCTCAGTTTGTTTACTGGTTGCTATGGTAATCAATCAATAATAATTTGGCCTCGTTAAATATTTTTTCTGTTAGATAAATAATAAATATGTCTCATTTAAAATATGAAGTTGTGACATTAATTGAACTTGTGGAAAGTAAGCCATGTATGTTTTTTTACTGAAGACATGAACAAACAATTTTTCACCGAATAAAGATATCGGAAAATAATTTTTATAGGCCCATAAATATTATCAGTATTTATGCAAGGTTAGGCCTAGAAAGTAATTTTAAGTCTAGGCCTAAAATAAAATCATTGTATGTATTTTGCCGTTAAGATAGGTAAAATAAATTAAACAAACACACAATAATTTTAGGTTAGGCCTAGACAGTGAACCAATATTTTATGTTTATTGAATGTATTTACAATTAATGGACATTTAACTGTGTTTACCATCTTAGCTTTGATGTTATAATTAATTCTACACCTTTATTATAATAACATTAAACGTATGGAAACAGCAAATATTTGTATAAAAAACAATATAATAATAAACGGCAATTGAAAGATTAAAATTATGTGTGTATGTTGCCTTTAAGGCTGGTAAAAGAATTGAAGAAAAGGAGTGATGAACTTCGTTCCTGAAGGGGGTTCCACGACAGCACACATTAACTTTTTTTATTAGCTATGTAATTTGTTGGCAGACGGATTATGTTCCTTAAACTTTTTTTGAACATCCTTGTTTGTCCTATGTATGTTTTGGGTCAATCTACACGATAGCTTGTACAATTAATTGGTCGTGTTGGTATCGGCGTCGAGTCGGTAAATGTGAAAGATGTCTGACGATAACGGTATTATTGCTGTATCGGGTCGATATCGTGTCGGTGCCGAGTCGGTGTCGTGTCACCAAGTGTGAAATCAGCCATTGAGCTACAATTTTAAGATTATCTTGAAAACTACATACAGTAGAGTCCCTCTATTCCAAACATACATAGAGCCTAAGCTTGATGTAAACGAATGAACCCAAATTAGAATGAAAGCTGGTTACTTACAGTACATGTCGGCTCCATTTATACAATTCTGTAGAATCACTGCTTAACACAAAAAATAACCAATTGAACACACTTAATTGAAGGCGTACACCATCCGATTTTCCCTTCTGTTGCTTTGCGTTTTGAGTAACGGAAATTAACAACACATTAATCCCAATAGGCCTGTTGGAATTGTCCGGTTTTGTTTCTTCACATTTTCTATCCATTTTGCGGGAAGGAAGCTACCACAACAAGGGTCCGGTGAAAGGGATACTGGATCCTTCACAAAGAAGGAAGGATTAGATACAACAGATAGGCATTAGTAGTGTTGTTGCCACCTGCCGGTTGAGTCATCTGTTTTTCTCCTCCGTTTTCGTTATCTCGAAGGAATTTAATTTTTTTCTCGATCTTTTTTCAAGACGAGGTACTAACTGACAGACTGCGAAAGATCGGAAAGATTGAACAACCTTAGAAAAACGGAATCGTAACGAAATGGAAGGGAAAATGGATGGTGTAAACCTACACTAAGTCAGTGATTTTTTTCTGACAAAGGGCACTGAATAAACTTGAGGATGCAATGTTCCGCCATCGCCCCATGAACATAACATCATTTGGTGTTGATGATGCGTGTTGTTTGACGTAGCTTAAGGCAAAGTTAAGAGCATTTGCCGCGTCTACCGTATGCCGCATCAAGCATGTATGCCTTAACAAGTCAATACGTTGATATTACTCATGAAATCTGCCTATTCCCAATTCCCGCTAAACCGAACAGTGTTTGGTCCCAATTAGTTCAGAATAGTGGACTCTACTGTATAAAAAAATTCAAAAAAATAATTTTAGTATCCCTAAAATAACGGTACTTCAAGTGAAACCCTATGCAGTACTACAACAGTATCATACATTTTTTTGGTGCAAAACTTTGATCAGCTGCATTTTTGCAAATAAGACTGTGATTACTAAAGACTATTGTTGTACTAAAAAATACAACACTATATTTTACTAAATTTGTAAATAAATGCTTTTTTTTATTTATAACAATGTAGTACAGATTTTGTCATTTTTTATTATTTTTTTAGAGCCTTTTAAAGCTACCTATTCATTTTAATGAGTTTTGTTCCCTTGTTAAATAAAGTGTTCTTAAATATAAACATAGACCTACTTTTAAAATTATTAACTTTTTATACTTTTTTTAACAAAAGGATTTGAGGTAAATACAGACATTAGAAATAATAATTAATTTTTAGATCTGGTAAATGTCTACCTTTTATTATTAGAGCTCTGTATTCATAGAAAAAAAAGTAATTCACAAATCACTTATGGCCTACAAAAATAAATAAAAAGTATTCTGTTCTTACCAGAAATAAAAATGTATTCCAGTAATCATTTGAATAGATCAACTTTACTATGAGCTATTCCGTTAGTACATTCATAATTTTATGCACCTATTGGTGTGCTTGTAACTGGACTCTGACCTGCATATTCAGTTTATCTATTAGGCTAACCTAATCAGACTTACCATTTGTCGTATCCGATGAAAGCTTTTACCGTGGAACTGGAAGGCTTGTTCAAATAGCACTTTATCCTCGACAGTCCATTCGTCAGGAAAAGGTGTAAAGTTGGCTAAGTCCAGGATGGCTTTTTCCAAATCATGTTTATGCCAAAATAACATCCCTAAAGCTTGTTCGCCGTTATAACCATATTTCTCTTTGGCTAAGGAAATATACTCATCCACTACAAAAAAGAAATTTACGTAAATAATCTACAACTAATGTATCTTGATCAATCATAGGGTGAAATATTAGTAACAATTTTTTATAAAATTAAAGCTGAATTCATTTATAGACTGTTATTTTCTTCATTCGTGTTTTGAAAAAAATATTTGTATTGCTTATTCCAACATTTACCATTATTATTGTTAAACAAAAATATGTAATGTTAGCCTATATAAGAATAAGGATGAACAGTGTTTTTTTATTAATTTTTACTTAATGTCTGCACAGTATGCTTTTGTCTAGGTAAATCAGTGTTTGTTCCAAAAAAAAAAAAAAAATATTTTACTCAAAATTTTAAAATACTAAAATTTGACCACAAAAAAATAAAAGTAACAAGATGAAAAGATCGAACACTTTTTCGATACTTCGGTTGGTTTTTTTTTTATAACTACAGTCAAAATCGGATTTTCCGTACCCAAAAACAGATAAAACGATACCCCACTCTACATTTTTAAAATTTTGACTCAAAAACGTTATCCCGATGCGCTACGACTTTTTAAGTTTAAAAATCTGCTTTCCCCTAACTAAAAACATATAAAACGATATCCCATACCGTATTTAAAAATTGTTCACCCCAAAAACGGGGCCCCGACGCGTTACGACTCTTTAACTGTCAAAATCGGTTTTCCCATTCCCAAAAACATATAAAACGATACCCCACAATGAATTTTTAAAATTTGGATCCAAAATCGTGACCCCTATGCGCTACGACTTTTTAAATACCAAAATTGGTTTTCCCGTACCCAAAAACATATAAACCGATATGGATCCAATATTTTCAAAATGATGACCCAAAAACGTGACCCCGACACGCTACGACTTATTAACTGTCAAAATCAGTTTTCCCACACCCAAAAACATATAAAACGATACCCCACAATGAATTTTCAAAATTTGGATCCAAAATCGTGACCTCTATGCACTACGACTTTTTAAATACCAAAATTGGTTTTCCCGTACCCAAAAACATATAAACCGATATGCCACATTGTATTTAAAAAATTTGGACCCAATATTTTCAAAATGATGACCCAAAAACGTGACCCCGACACGCTACGACTTATTAACTGTCAAAATCAGTTTTCACACACCTAAAAACATATAAAACGATACCCCACAATGAATTTTCAAAATTCGGATCCAAAAACGTGACCCCATGCGCTACGACTTTTTAAATACCAAAATTGGTTTTCCCGTACCCAAAAACATATAAACCGATACGCCACACTGTATTTTTAAAATTTGGACCAAATATTTTCAAAATGTTGACCCAAAAACGTGAACCCGACACGCTACGACTTATTAACTGTCAAAATCAATTTTCCCATACCCAAAAACATATAAAACGTTACCCCACACTATATTTTCAAAATGCTGACCCAATATTTTCAAAATTTTGTCCCAAAAATGTGATTCCGACAAGCTACAACTTTTTAACTCTCAAAATCGGTTTTCCCGTACCCAAAAACATATAAAACGTTATAATACACTGTATTTTGAAAATTTTAACGATTCCCGCTAGAAAGCTCAAAAGCTTTTCAACTCTCCGCAGTAAAATTACAAAGACTTTGGCACCACCAGAAGTTTTCTATGACGTCTGTGAGTGCATATATCGTGTTACAGACTGGCAGACACACAAAAATTATCGCATGATTTCAATACTTCGGCATTTTAATATGAACCGAAGTAATATAATTTGAAGGGGTTTAATTTAATCAAAAATATTTTTTTAAAAGAATTTTATAATGTAAGCCCTACAGTTCTTTAAGTATTTCTGTAAATGTTGTTCTGTACTCCATTTCCCTCTCTAAGTCCAAAAGAATTACAGATACCATTTTGAAAAAAATAGTAGTGTTACGGATAATTATATTCTTGGTAGGAAAACTAAAGTGAAATCGAACTATACTCAAAAAGTGATGATGCTTCCTGTATACACAAAACATCTAAGCACATTATTTGAAAAAAACTAATAATAGAGGTACTTAAAACTTTACAGGAACATTAAAGTGAATCAAAAAAACCATGACAAATTGTTTTCCAAATCATATTATTGGCTCGTTTTGGCATTAAACGGAGACAATGGACTAATAAAAGCCAGTTTGCACGATCCCATTACCTTAATTGTCAATCTCTTCAACTCCTCTGCTGCTTAACTGATTTAGGAAAATAATTTTATTTAGTTTCATGTTCTTTTGTTTTTAGAGTTTATGTATTTGTATGCTCTCTTAATCATTGTCTTGTAGAACATAGAGTGTAATCTCTATATATAAATAAAATTGAAGTGTATGTCTGTGATTTCAAAACATAAGCTTTTTTCTAAAAGTTCATCTGGGTTGTTAACCCATTAGGCCTCGGCTACGATACGAGCGATAAGCGAATAGCGACTCAAGCAAAAAATCAAATTTTCTACCAGCATTAGGTTATATATGAATAACGCGTAGGTGTCTACGGTGCGAGCGACTACAAGATTTGACGCTCAGCGACGCAGATGTCGCCGGGGCTTGACAGAAAACTTTCCACTGTCGCTCAAATCGCTCTCCATCAGTGTTGTGAAACATGTATGAGAAGGCGGATGATTTTGTGCGTATTTCTGTACAAGTGAAAAAATCAAGAATACAAAATAAGCTGTCCGATGTACTTACAGAAATTTTAATTAGTAAGGTCCAGAGTAAGCCTATTGTCCGTTTACAATACTAGTAGCCCGCATGAAAACATCAACCTCATAAAACTCATTTAAACTAGTTATTAGGAATACGTTTCCATTGATATTGTTTTATATTGATATTTATATTTTCAAGAATAATTTGTATTAATGTGGAACAAATTGTTCAGGCTTTCATTTAAGAAGTTAATATTGTCTTGATGGTACAGAACCCTTGGGATGTGAGTCAAACTCTCCCTTCTCCGATTTATTTTCTATTGACTTATACTTTATTTCAATTTAATTACCTCTTTAAGTTTGTATGCTGCGTTTATTAAATTTTTCAACACCCATTACTGTAATGAAACCTTTACGTTATGTATTGATGTTTGTTATACAATAATAATAATAATTATCTAACATACTATATTTTTCTAGGATCATGTTTTGCCTTAAATTACGGATGATAAAATAATGATCATTATGGTGCGAACGTGACACAGAGCTTGCTACAAGTTTTAAAATAATCAGAGACATTGATTGGCCAATCAACGTTTATATCGGAAAATAGCTATCGAATGAACACGAACACACGTAAGTTACACTAATAACCTATTAATCAAACGAACTGTAAACATTGTGACTATCACAATAGAAGTCTAAACGTTTTGAAGGATTTATTGATAAAGCATTCATTATCAATGAAAATGTTAAAAGCTTATCCTTATCTACTTTCTTTTGTTAAACACAATAAAGTGCATAATCGCTGGAGAGATTAAATGAACTATTTTACTACAACTGCATTTTTATAAACTTTAAATTTTCAAGTAACACAAAGTGATTTTTAAAGTATTCATATAACCAACTTCTGAAACTTATTTTACCCGCATTAATGTAATTTGTTTAACATGCAAGAGAGGTTATAACTGCAGGCATGAGTACACTCAAAAATGCTATCAATTAAGTACATTTGTAAACAAAATATATTCTTTAACGTCTTTATAAGACATCCAGCTTCCAATTTTGAATATCCTACACAGAACTATATGGCAATGTCTCGGTAGCTCATTCTAAGAAAAAAAGTTTATTTATAAACATAGGCCCGAAACGCTTTGTTTTCCAAATATCCGTCATTTTGTTGTTTTTTTTACAAAATAATTCATATCTAGAGAAATGTTCGACTGATTGAGTTCAAACTTGACATAAAGTTTAACCTAACAATGATGTAGGCTAAAAATCTCAAGAAAAATAAGAGATTATATTCAATCATGTTTTTCAAAATGGCGGCTGTTTGAAAATTTCAAACCTAAATCACTAAAAAGCCGTATATTTTAACAAAAAATTTCAAGACACTTTTTGATTCCCTATCGGATGGTGTAACTGTCAAAACAATCGGATGAAGGATAAAATAGCTAAGATAAAGATAATAACAGCATATGTACATACAATATTGTTGTGTTTACTGTGTTGGTATAGGGTGCCGGGTAAAACAAACCAATTATTAGATAACATGAACAAGTCTTCCATTGCTAAAAACTAGACATAAAACTGATTATGTGGACTTCAGAACTTTACCTATCTCGAAAGTCTTTTATAGTAGAAATATAAATCTTCGAGTATACGTCGAAAAGTAATTTCAATTTATTTACTGTAGAGTAGTACGGATTACTGTAAACATAATGGCAATCATTCACATGCTATATTTTAATAAATATCAGGTTTTCTAAAAAAACTATCAAGAAATTCAAAGAACCTATGGATATGTTTTAGGTTCCGAAGGTGGTTTTTATCTTTTAGGTAGTGTTAGATGCAGTTGTGTAACATTTACAAAATATATAATGTAGCCTAAATAAGATACTATTTTTTAAAGAAAAGTATTTTTGCAAAGCTCATAGGATTTGAGATGGTTTGGTTACAAACCATTGTCCCAATTTGTTTGGTAGTTGATTACAGTATGACGTGTCACGTCCGGACCTGTTACATCTGGACTCTCCCATAACCGGACGCATCTCCAAACAAATTTTCATATTTTGGTTGTGTGGCGGATGAGGTGGAAAAGTGAAAGTTGCAACTAGAACAATGTTTACGTGCCGCGCCTAGTCTATCCTTGGCGGGCTGTGACCTTGAAACGGTCAATAAACATGTACAGTGTTTGAAGCAGCCGAAAATCACAACTTTTCAAAAACTGATGTAGCCATTGGCGTTCCTGTACGGTACTGTAAGAAAAACTTAATTTATATATTACTGTGCCGAACTGTAGGCTTACCGGTAATTTTTTTAAAGCTAGTGAGTTTATAAGGACAGTACTCTAACCTACATACTTTAGATATTTAATTACTGTATTTATTTAATTACTGTACTGTAATAATTAAAATTGTGTTTTTACAATGTTAACTGTTTTCTTTTATTGTTTACTTTTAATTACCAATTTTCTACGGTTGTGTACAGAACGTCAATTTGTTAACCTACATAGTATATTATAGTACAGTTTTATTTTTTTTTATTTTTTATTTAACGTCCTGCTGTTTTGCACTTAAGGCTAATGAAGACGGGACCTACAGTTTTACGTGGAATCCGAACCACAGCCAACGATGTCTGTTAAGAAACCATTTAGAAAATTATTCGGGGTCAATGGGAATTGAACCCGGAACTTTTCCATTGATGGATGCCATGACAATTGATAAAGCATTGACGCCTTAACAATCACGGCCACCGTGGCTCTGCTATTGTAGTACAGTAAATACAAGCCCAAACCGCTTGAAACATCTAAAAATTGTATTCAACAATAATGGCTTTCATAGTTTTGAGCCCTTTGCATATTTATAAATGACCTTGCGCTATATCCGGATTTTTCCGTATAGAGATCGGCCGGTCGCCACTTTAGTCCGAATATGACAGGTTGTACGGTATTTAACATATGTTTTTAAGCTAACTAAACTGATTAACCTAAGTTACTTACATTTGATATCAGATATGTCCATAGTGGGTGACCATACAAGTAAAGCTCTATCTGGACATTGTTCTAGTCTTCGGTCTGGAAGAAAAATTTTTATAGTTTGAATAAAAATGTACTGAATTAAATGTTATAGTTAAAATATACTTAATAATGAAAAATAATTACAATTATAGACTTAAATTTTAATATAAAAAAACAATATACAAGCTCAATTTTTGTTTAAATTACCGTTCCGAAACATATTATAAAACAACCAAGTGAACAAATTCCTGCATAGGCCTACCCATAGAAAAATAATTAGTTTGTTTGAGAATCATATTTTGAATCTCTTCAAAACATTGCACTCCATAAAAACAGTAGTTCTTACTATTAACAGTTTGTTAGCAAAGTTGTTATAAAATTATCACAGGCAACTTGATCAAATATTCCCAATCACCATGTGTTAACATAATCCTCCCAGTTAGGGGTTGTTTCTCATTAAAAACATATAAATAACTTTATTTCAGCTTTCCTGAAACAGCATAAACAGTTTTTGATTTACTAAAAATATGGATACAGACCAAATTGTTTGAAGAAAGTTTGTAGGCTTATATGTCTCAAACAAAAACCAACATACACAAGCTTTTTCCTTTAAAAGCAAAGTTGAAACCTTAAAATTGGGTGACAATTTTACTGTATCACATTCTATGAATGATGCATTTACTACTCCATACAAACAATACCTAAATTATTTAAATCAATAACTCTTCGAATGTGAATAAAATTTTAGGCAAAGATTTTTTTAAACATAAAAGTTTCGACCATATTTTCTAGGGAAAGTTAGCGGAAAATTGTTCGACCAGTAAATCAGTTGGGACTATTTGTATACTATACTAGCTGGTCCGATCCGGCTTTGCACCGAGAAACAAATCAAAGTTAGATATGGGGATTTTTAGTAACTTTGACACCCCCAAACCCCCCCATCCTAAAATTTTGATATTTTTAAAAACCTTTCTTAGCGAGCACCTAGGGCCCTAGAGAAGGGGAGCTACATACCAAATTTCATTCCAATACGTTCGGTGGTTTTTTTTAGTAACTTTGACCCCCCCAAACCCCCTAAAATTTCAATTTTTTTAAAACCTTTCTTAGCGAGCACCTGCGGCCCTAAAGGAAGCTACATACCAAATTTCATTCCAATCCGTTTGGTGGTTTTTGAGATTTCGGGGTGAGTGAGTGGTATTTGGATTATATATACACAATATACAGGGTGGACCAGCTAAAGTGTGACAATAGCTAACTTTTAAAATACGATTCGGACAAAACTGTTTAAATAGAACATCTGCCCTTAATTTTTGATACTTTTTGGATGTGTATACAATTTTTTTTTTTGCCAACTTCTTTTTTTAAATGGAAACCCCCTCCCATTTGTATGACGTTTTTTGATTTTATGGGCAATTTTAAGACTTTTTGTTCTTTACATTTTTTTTATAAACCTAACGGTTCTCCTGTAAAATGAAGTCGAAGTTTCATTTTCTTACAGCTAATCACTCATAAAGGTTACAATAACCAACTTTTAAACCATGCTTCAGACAACAAACTTTTTTTTAAATCAAATTAGTACAATAAAATATCAAACCATCACTCTTTCATAAAATTTAATTAAAGCTTTCAAACGCAATTGAGCAATTTAGGACATATACTAAAATTAGTATTGCTAAAGTGGTTTGTATTTAAACGCCTTTGAAATAAAGCAGTCAAGCTGGTTATCTTTTTACAACAATGCAACAGCAGTTTCCGGATTCTTCATTGTTGCCTTTTAATCTAGTTTATACCACAGTACTGTTAACTTCTAAGGTACTGACTTTCAAATTTATTGTGTTTTTGTGTGAGTTGTATGTATTTGCAAAATGAATGCATATGAAGAAGCTTACACCATGATAAAACAACTTTGATAAAGTATTGTAATATAAAAAGAGTATGTTTAATTTTTTTTACCTGTAGACCTATTTTAAATTTTTTATACATGGTCCAAAAGATGTCAACAATTAAGGGCAAGTGCCCCAAAAAAGTTTGTTGCCTGAAGCATGGTTTAGAAGTTGGTTATTGTAACCTTTATGAGTGATTAGCTGTAAGAAAATGAAACTTCGACTTCATTTTACAGGAGAACCGTTAGGTTTATCAAAAAATTGTAAAGAACAAAAAAGTCTTAAAATTGCCCATAAAATCCAAAAACGTCATACAAATGGGGGGTTTCTATTTAAATAAATTAAGTTGGCCGCCATTTTGGATTCAAACTGGCGGATTTTGAAAATTTTTATACACAGTCCAAAAGGTACGGTATCAAAAATTAAGGGCAGATGTTCTATTTTAAAATAAACAATTTTGTCCGAATCGTATTTTAAAAGTTAGCTACTGTTACACTTTAGCTGGTCCATCCTGTATATATATATAAGGCCTATAGATTCTTTACAAACAGCAAATGAGTGATTTTTTAATTTATAGAAATTATTATTTTAGTTAAGAATCGTCTTATATTACATACTGTGAAGATAGGTTTTGTGAAAAAAATGGAACTTTCATATAAAATTTTAAAAAATTTAAAATTTTAAAAATTTTGCCCATAATTTACCTGCTAATTGGATGAATTCTGGAACGACTGCCTGGTAGTCCCGACCAACTCGGATCTTCTCGGCTAGAACATGATTCATACCTAAAACTAGTATAGTTAGTTTCATTTTATAGCAAACAATATGTCAAAATTAATTCAAATTACAAATTTATATTCAGAAGTATAATTTGGCCTAGTATATACATTAACAACAACTCATAATCATTTAACACTACCGCAAAATAACCTCTAATTGTAGGGGATTATGGTTTTAGGAAAATTAATGTAAAAACAGAGCAGGTAGGAAGAAAAGAGTTGTCAGAAATAATTCTGTGGGAATTAAATTATCATCAAGCTTTTATATAGATTATATTACCATATATTTTTTAAACTAGTAAACTTTCAAAGTTTTGTCATGCCTTTCAGTTCAAAAACCTTCATTTTACTATTTTGTGCGATATAATTTTACATAGACGTACCTTTCAGTATTTCTAAATGCAAAAGGAAACATAAATTTTGAAATCAATTTTCTATGATAATTCCTGTGTAGGCAACATATGGACAGAATAAGCGAATAGTTTTTTCATACTCCTTTGGGTTTGCTATCGGTGAAAAGATCTTCTAAATTCCATTTCACGTGTAATCGCGTTATTTAATTTTGTTTTTTCAAACATAATATATGGCATTCCATAGTGATTTAAAATATCTCCAATCAATGTAACTTTCCACAATTTTATTTGAAAATGAGTGGAAAAATCATATTGAAAATACAAATTTTAACAGCCACATTAAAATTGATCAGTTTTTAATAAAAATGATTTAAAATTTGATCTCTTAATTTTTCAAGTTTGTTGGAAAATTTGCATATGTTCTGTATCTAAAAGTGAAAAAGGTTTTGTAGGATCACTCTAGTCAGTTTGTCTTGTCATCTGTCTGGTTGATTTTTCTAGAATGGAACTATGGATCAAAAATATGTACATTTTTTAAGGATGTAATGATTTAATACAATTTGTTAACACTTGTAGTTAATGATATGGCATTATTGGCACCATTGTAGATATGTCAATATTTTCAACAAAATGTGCACATATAAAACATTACAGAAACACTTCAACATAACACTAATTTAGACATATTTAAAAATAAATAGATACACCGGCAACACGCTTGGTCGGAGACCATTCTTGATGGTGCTCGATCGTTAACTTTTACAATGTAAAAGTACATTTGGTAGTGACTGAGAAAATGTTGAAAAAAGAAACGACAAGCAAAATTAATAAGGATTGTCCGGCAGTATCACCACAAAAAACGTAATTGTAATTGGAAAAAACTTAATTTGGGTGGACTATTATTTGTTAATTTACAAAATGCAGTTTTAATGATAATGAAAACTTGAGTTAAGTGAACAATAATACAGTTTGCGTAAATGAATGTACGGTATTTTAAATATTTGGAATTAAAATTGTTGATTTAAGTTGGCCTATGATTACAATCTATTCTTTTTTTTAGGTTTTGTGTTTTTAAATTTATTTTAGATATTTCAGTAAAATGTTTATTTGTAAGCTCTGTAAACTTACCATGTTTAAAATACCTAATGGCACAGACCCAATAAAATATAGTTTGTTGTTTGTATGCCTAAGTAGTTTCTTTTGAATAATGGAGTAAACAAAAAGAATGGAAGTTGTAAAAAATATACTTTTCCACGACTTCTAACCTCAAAGAAATTAGATAGCCTACATTATAGTCTGTAAACACTAAGTTGGAGTCTCGGTCGGTGACTACCTGGGTCTGGCCCGGGTTATCCCCTGCTATTCACAACCGCCATCAGCTGTTTTAATAATTAGTCCCCTAGCCTACTAGCATCCCCATTGAAGCATTTGGTTTTTTTATCTGAATTGCAATTAAAAATTTTCTTGTAAATATTTGAAAAGTTCGGAAAAATATGAAAAACATCAACCAAGAAAAAAAAGCAAATGAAAATCACTTGACAAACTGATTGATAGACAACAATGACTGCCTATCTTCTACTTTTTCTGTTTTAAAATAATAAGGAAGAAAAATATATAGGGATTAAACTAAATAATATTAATCCCAAAAGTACCCACAAAACAATAAATTAAAAAATAATGTAACAAAACGTTAATCACGAAAACAAAAACAACGTACCAATAAATACAATATAACTGCGTAATTAAAATGGAATTTCATCAACGTTGCCAAAATCGAACAATAGGTTATTGTACTGAATGGGGTGTGTATAAATCGGTGACCTGTGGACTAGTAAACGGGTGACCGCAGCATTGAATCTCATTGGTTCCGTAATAAATTAGCCAAGCGTAAATTAACATTAAAAAAAACCTAAAAGGTTCTAACGGGCACGTCCACGGTAACTCACGTTGGTTGAGTACCTTTTTTTTATAAATATAATGCACAAGAGTATTTTAGCGCACATATCAAAGACAACATAGCTGTCATGCATACCTCAACAGGAAATTCAAAGTTACCATTTTAAACAGCAACGAGTGTCTTTATTCACTGTAAGTATTTGTTGCCATGGCAAGCAAACACCATACACATATTTTTTACAGACAATCTGGATCACACTAAAGAAACCATCGTAGTTTATTTACCTAAAATACTAGATAACATTTCAGATTGTGTTTGTAAGGGAAGTTCGAATTTGGTCAGATGGGCCAACCACCTAATTTAAAAACAATTACATAGTTGCCAGTCTCAAAACTTTACAAAAAAAAATATAGAAAGAAAATAGTGTGGACAACTATTTGGCCACAAGTCATGGCAAGCGCCCTGTTGACGGCATTGGAGGTTCACTAAAACGACAGGTATGTCAAGGAGTATTAAGTCATAAGGACATCGTACAAAATTCAGAAGACTTTGCAAAAATAGCAGAATGGGTATCCGCAGTAAATACTAAACTTGTTCAGGAGGAAGATATGGTTGAAATAAGGAAAACTTTGGATACGGAATCACGTTTTGAAAATTCCGATCTCGATCCTGTTTTGGAAAAAGAGTAGCTTATGCTTAAAACATTTCCTTTAACCAAAATAAATTAGACCTAATGATAAATCTAACAGTGAAAAAACAGAATGTCAGCCTTCAATCAACCAGACTCCAATAAGTTAGACAGCAAATTTATAATCTTGTGTATGGTGACGACTCTGACTCCGATGACCCTGAAGATTTAAATGATGAACCAATTGAAAAGGATAAAATCACACAGGGATACTTTGGTCTTGTCAAGTTTTCCTGTGGTAAAAACTCTTCAAATACTTTCAATGATGTTTGCCAAAGCGATATAGACGAGTTTGGTGATGTAGAAGTAATGTTTTTGAAACATGTCAAAAACAGCCGTGTTTTTAAGACTGATGAAACTGATGTTACTTTTGTCAAATTATATCAAATTTGCAATGTTTTACTTGCCCCAGAAATCAAAGTTAAATGTGATTTTTATTATCATAATTTTCAGCAAAATATTAACCTATAGGTAGTATTTAGTCACAGTATGTTTACTTTTTACTTACTCTGGCCGATAACAGAAGTATGATTATATTTCGTTATTATCACTTTATATAATTAAATTTTTTTTAAAAAAACCTAAAAGGTTCTAACCTATAGTACTATTTAGTTACAGTATGTTTACTTTTTCCTTAATCTCGCCGATAATAGTACGATTATATTTTGTTATTATCACATTATACATAACTTAATTAAAATTAAAAAAAAAAAACTAAAAGGTTCTAACCTATAGTATTTAGTCACAGTATGTTTACTTTTTACTTAATCTGGCCGATAACAGGATGATTATATTTTGTTATTATCACTTTATATAATTAAAATTTAAAAAAAAAACCTAAAAGGTTCTAACAAATAGTAGCCTATTTAGTCACAGTATATTTGTACTTTAAAAACGTATATGTACAACTTTGTATTTTAGTTGGCTAAACTGTTTGTTTCTACACAAAAAAGAACAAGACAAATCCGGCAACGCTGGGAGAACGCTGAGAAAAACATGTCGGCTCTTTATAATGTAAATTCCCATAAGGAACTTTTGATTTGAAAGTTTTTAATATTGTACGTGTTGAAGATGGTTAAATATTGCTTTTAAATCCCGGCATCAGTGAAGTGTCTAAATACAATATTTATAAAGAAAAAAGTTAAGGTTTGTGTATTTATAGTAGTTTCTAATGACACGCTACAGTAAACAAATACCGAAAATAAAATTGGCGCAAATTTACTATTCGACCCTCGGCAGAATGCAAGAATAATAATTCAAAAAAATAGCCTAAAGTTCTAACTTATAGTCCTTAGTTACTGTACGTATGTTTACCTGTATTCAACATTTAACAGTAGAATGTAAAAAACGTCATCGTCTGCAAAAATATCAGCCGAGGGTCGAATAGTAAATTTACGCCATAAAATTGACATTACGATTACAAAAAGCTTTTTATTGCGCATATGTTCTAGCAACTCTGCAGCAATATGGCAAAGAGCCATGTTGTAAACTTTACCCCTTATTAGGACTTTTAATAGGGTAAAAGTATTCATAGGCCTACCTACAATAAAAGAAAAAATAGGTGTTTCAATAGTCATGCTAAAAGTTACTAGGCCTTATACCATTGTATTTGGATAACCTAATAGAACTCCGATCCAATGCATTATTTCAATACCGCTGGAAATTCAACGATAGTGGAGTAATCTATAAGGGAAACGATGGAAGAGGTGCGTAGCACCAATGATATCAACAATTTCTTTCTAGCGCTACCCCGCAGCGCGATCATGCAATATTTTCCCAACAACCTTATTTTCGGCACACCTTTAAAAAAAAAATAGCCTAGCCAAAACATACTTTACACGTAGGCCTAGCCTACAGCTTGCTTTCTTGATCGATAATTTTTTTTTTTAAGTTAACAAAAGAATACAAGATTCTATAAAATTATTGCTCTAGACTGGCATTAATATAATATGTTTTATAATACAATTATTTATTACAGATAGGGATAAATATATACCTAGGACAATGGACAGGGAATATTATAGACAAGTTTTAAAACTTGATAAAACATTTTAGGCTATGTAGGCTAATTCATTGTGGTGTGTAATAATATGCAAACTTTTATTTCATTAAAAACGAAATAAAATGTTTAAGATATAATACTAAACAAAATTTTAAAATATTTTCTTTATAAACATACATCACTGACAACAAATTCCCACAGCCCTAGCCTGCGCCTGGAGCAAATGTTTGGAAGTTTTCCCAAAAGGAAATCAAATTAGCCACAATTAAGTTTAATCTATGATTTAAGGTGCAAAACACCTACTAAAAAAATGATATAGTTAATTTAAATTACTCACAAAAATGTTTCTTTAAAAAAATATTTTGACACAAAATATAGTTAAATTTCAATGTTTACGCCTACCTTCATCTTCGCTGCTCGATTCAGAAGCATGTCCATTTGGACTTGGTCCTCTTGATCTTCTTCCATTTCGTATGCTTTCTGAATTTCTGTCAGCTAACACCATTTTAAATTATCAATATTGCAATTTTAAGATTTATAATGTACAAACTTTTCAAAACAATATACAAGCCGACCCTACAGTTGCTGCATATAAGTCCAATGACTGAAAGGGTATTTCAGGGGACCGTAGTTTTTCCAGGTTTATGGAATTGTTGTACAGCCAGCAGCTGCTAAATTATAATAATATTATGTAGTTATTATTATTATTACATGTTTAGTTAGTCCTTACATTATACCAATTTTGTTAAATAGATTTATTATGCTATTTGTTTTATTAAAATATAAATGCAACATTAATTAATTAATTCTTCTAATATACTAGTTAGACACATTATATTATAAGTCAAATACACACTTATAAATTAATTGTTACATCTCATTTTAGCCGTGGCCAAGACGAAAATAAATTTACCAAACAAAAATAATATAACTTTTATTTTCATTAAAATGAAAATTTGTACAGCTTTATTCTTTCTTAACACTTGTACATTAAGAACTATACAACTAGTACAACTGTTTTTATTAAATTTCAAGAGATTTTAATGTACTATTAATATAAGCCATGTACAATTAATATACATAATAGGCTTAACCTATTTCTCCGAGCTTATTCTATACATTTCTCAGTTCATAATATACCACTATAATTTAATTCTGTTGATTTGACTTATTTTCGGTCTCAAAATCTTACGTTACGGGTCTGCTGTAGTGGCGGCCATCTTGGATTTTTCTTCCAAAAGAGCAATGTTAAATTTCAAACCATTTATTTCGTTTATTTTTTATCATAAAATTGTTTGCAAGGTCTCATTTTAAGCACAGTCTCAATACGCATACGTTTTGAATTTTACATTTTTTTTAAATGGTTTTGATTTGTTATGTAATTGACATTTTGTAAGTACAAAGTTTGAATTTTTTTCTTAACACAATAAAAAATTAATAATGAAAAATAATTTGCAAGCCGGATCCGAAATTTTATAAAGAATATTGAGTTTTTTTTTCAACACTCAATTACAAAAGATAGACTTATAAAATGGTTTAAATGAGGCAATGTCAAAGCGTTCAGCTGCAAGAAATTGCACTGTTTAAATAGGGATATAGTGAGGAAGTGTTTGCGTTTCCAGTTGCTTTCTCGTTTACTCTTGTACTGTTTTAAGTTAAAAAGAAGGTATACTGAACTCACGACCAAGTAGAAGTTCAGTTTAAACAAAAAATCGGGTCACCTTTGAATTTTGGTTGACTTAATTATTAGTTGAGTTTGTTTTCATTTCCAATAATTAATAATTAATTAAAGGCAATTATTGTCACTTTCAAACTAATAGTGTAATTATTTTAAATTATTAAATATTGAAGTTAACATTCAGGTTTTTAACCAAAGATTAAACCAACAAAATTTTTTCTCATGAAACATAAATAAACTGAAACGAATGAAATCAAGGTTTTACAGCTGACTTTCTACTTCTGTATAGTGGTATGAATGATGGGTTTTGAGGATGTGACAACGTTTTTAAAGTAGAAAATGTGTAGTAATAAATTTAATAACCGTATAAATCATTTAGTTTTTGAAAATAAGGATAAATTATTAGATCATTCATTCATTACACTTTGTTAACTCCACACAATATTATTGATGATTTTTAACAATCGTGTCAAGATTTACTGTCATCCAATAGATAGCGTTAGGTTACCATATTATATACAATTGAAATTGAAAATGAATAAATAAACCTAGAGGTGCAGAGACCATATGTTTCAGATTTTAATTAATTCTGGGTTAAGTTGTTACATGGTGACACACGTTAAACTCTGATCTGATATCGTGCAATAATATATAAAATAAAGTTGCAGTTATTAGCGTGTTTCAAAAATTAGTAACATTTCGATGTCGAAATTTCCTAGTTTATAGGTTCACTGCCTGTAACACGTAGGTTATGGGATTTTATAGGTAGGCCTACTGTAACTTTATTTTTGTCTCGTTTTGTTTTCGTTACAAATAACTTGCCCTTTTAACTTAATTTTTGTTGTTTTCCGGATTATTAACAAAGTTTCGTAAGTTTATATAAAATTATTCAATATTTATGAATTTTACTAACATTATTGCAGTTTCTTTATCCAAAAGGTGAACAATTTTATTAGTAGGGCCTATGTCCATTATAGCATATTTACTAGAATAATAAAATGAGTGGAAAAGTAATAAAAGTTTGTTTATAATCACATGGTATTAATCACTTATATTTGTTAATAGTTTGATTGAATGTTTAATACTTATTTATTTCTGCAAAAGGTTAAGTTATGTTAATATACTAATTATAGGCTATGGGATTTATTATATTATCACATGGTCTTGTCTTTCATAAATTTAAGAGCGTAATATTGATTTAACTCTTCTGTTTAAGATATTTTAGTAATGTCTGCAAATTAAGACAATATTACTGTATAGCCTACTATTAATGTATATCATAAAAAAAAATTAGCACTTTTTTGGAAAGTTTAGTACTAGTGCTGGAAACATTTGACTGGTAACTGTGAGTTTGATTAGGTTCAGGTTTTATTATTTTTAGGTTGGCTTTGTAAATTAGAGGACGTAGGCCCTTATAATCTAATTTAGCCCAATTTAATTAGTTCCTATTCAATTCCCTTTACATCACAAGTTTAATTTGGAGGACTTTTCATTCATATACATTTAGAAGCATATTATGTAGCCTATCCAATATTAACCATTCATGATTTCTAACAATAATTATGTTCAACATCATAATATACCTACTGTAAGTAGGCCCTACCCTACGCCTACTTATTATTTTTTTAAATGACATATAAGAGCATACCTCTCTAGCCTACAACCTGCAATGAAAACTTGGCGCAACTTTACTATTTGACTCTAGGCTAACCTAGAGCTAACAGAAATGCAAAAATAATAATTAAAAAAAAATACCTAAAAGGTACTAACCTAACCTATTTATTCACAGTATGTTTACCTGCATTTAACAGTAGAATGTAAAACACATTGTTGTCTGCAAAAATATTAGGCTAGAGTCGAACAGTAAAGTTACGCCGAAAACTTTCTTAGGACCTTTTCTTAGGAAAGTTCATAGAGGTACCAACCTATTATTTGTTTTCAAACTGGAAACATAACGAGATTGGCAAGTTTATGTTAGTTTAGGTTCGAATTTTGTTTATTTAGTACCTCTATTCTTTTAGGTAGGCACATTATTTCTTGGAAAAGTCTTAACCTTCTAACTGTCAGACAACTCAAATTGAGTGGTCTCAACACCCTGCCGTAGTGAATTGTGTAGTCTGTGACAACTGAACTTGTATTGAATATTTCACCCACTAAAAATCATCCAATCACAATAAATCTAAAACCGTTTGAAAGGAAATGATTTAAACTTTAATATTTGTATTTACAAGCTTTTTCTAAAACGTCTATTTACATACGTAATCACCGTTGCAGTTTATTAGTTTTGTACAACTCAACTGACATGCGGATTTTGTCCCAAAACTTAACGAAATAAGGCATCTTTCCTCTCTGTCTACAGATCGCCCAGTTCTTTGTCTGACTTAAATCTACATACCGTTGGATCTGTTACAATTCCCTCTAAATAAAGTTGCCAGCCAATCAAAATTCCGTCAAATATATCTATAGATAAGGGACGTTTTGTAGACCCTTGCATTGGTTACGTTTCCAACCAAAAATCAGCCTTATTTATAACACGTGAAAGACGGGTGATATCATTCTAGTTTAAGAAATCTTTTGCTACCTTTCTGTAGAGAATGATTCAAGCTAACATTTAGTTTGAAACAAATATGGGTTACTAGACAGGTTTGTTGTGTAGGACCGTTGGAAAGTCTGTGTTTTCACGGTCTCAAACCAAGTTTGAAATTTGAACCTAACGGAATTTTTTTTAACGTGCAATAGATAGGTTGTTTATGCGCGCTTCTTTGTATGTGTAGCAAGGATGGCAAGTTCAGACATTTTCCCTCACTTTTGTTATTCAAGTAGAGATTATTCAAACACTATTGTGGACTAAGAAAAGACATGTATAC
The DNA here is from genome assembly GCA_018207615.1 of Philaenus spumarius. Classification (NCBI taxonomy): domain Eukaryota; kingdom Metazoa; phylum Arthropoda; class Insecta; order Hemiptera; family Aphrophoridae; genus Philaenus; species Philaenus spumarius. The sequence continues at coordinate 264,681 of JAGFPH010000917.1, read as the reverse complement.
AGTTCTTTTCTTTGATTTATTCTCTATACTTAATTATAATAATATTTCATTTTTGGGAAAAGCAAGTATTCCCCTAAATAACGTTTGAAAGGAGGCCTAGTTTTGTTAGCACCCTTGTAGTTGGAACATAAAAACTGTTGTTTTCAAAATAAGAATTTTGAAATTGATAAATGTTTTTATACAGTTCTATTTAGAACTAAATTACGAAACTTTTTTACGCTTATGAAAAAAGTACAAAAAATGTTTAGTAGGCCTACTTGTTATGTAGGCCTAAAGTTGAACGTTTTCCTTTCGTTACTGAACAGTTTTTGTTTCTTGAGCTAATAACTTTTACAATTTTACATCAATAATTTTTTTAATTGCATATATGAATTCTTTGAACGTTTCTCTACAATAAAGCGACGCAACACTTTTGGATTGGGATAAAATTACTATATTTGGTGTTTTTTTTTAAATTTGCTTGCACACGCACTGAAATGGCTTGGCGTTGCAAAAAATTAACATTGACAATTCTAGGGTTAAATATGACTGTATATTCAAGAGAGAGTGTCATTGCTCTGGACACTGGAGTACTTCTTCACTTAAAATCCGTTTTAGTTGAGTGAATATAACTTATAACAAGGTCTGTAAGTTTGCTAGTTTAGGGCTGGTGTAGGGCTATCTCCATGCCACCTTTCACTTGATGTATGATAGCTGTGCTAATAGGATATTTAAAAGATTCTGAAGCATAATCAACAGTTGTTAAAAGGTTCCCAATATGAATTCTAAGAATTACAATTTGCATTTCAAAATTCACTAAATGTGCTTTTAGGATTGTTATAAATAGCTTGTTTTAGTAAGTATGGTTCCATTTGGTTATCAAATTTACTATTCGACCCTCGGCAGATAATTTTGCAGACGACGACGTTGTTTTACATTCTACTGTTAAATGTTGAATAGGTAAAAACATACTGTGACTAAAGACTATAAGTTTGAACTTTAGGCTATTTAAAAAAAATATTATTCTTGCATTTCTGTTGTCTTAGGTCAGCCGAGGGTCGAATAGTAAATTTGCACCCATTTTGCATTAAAATAAAAACAGAAGGCTATAAATAAATTTAGAGCTTGACTTTTAACAGTTAATATTAATAATGTTAATATTGAATAGAATATAATATCACTAAATCACAATTATTATTATTATTAACTTATGTTAGTACCTATTGTGTTTTATTTTATTAAGTGCATATAAAAATAGTGTTTTCATATGTTTAGATGATGAATGACCCATCAAGCTAATACCATCAAGTAGATACCCCGTCCAATATGAAGGTTGTAGCATTGATAAGTGGGGGCAAAGACAGCTGTTTCAACATGGTACAGTGTGTAGCAGCCGGACATGAAATTGTAGCATTAGCAAATTTAAAACCTGAAAGCAAAGGTGAGTTGGTTGTTTGTTTTCTTCTTTCATTTAGGATATGACTAGTTCGGGCTCTGTGGTGCAAGATAAATATACATTAACTTTCTTTTTGTTTCATGTAGGCCTATACATTAGGAATTATAGGAACTCGCTCTATAATGAAATACTAAAATAATGGCAATCGTGTTTGTAGACAGTTTCCGTATCATTTGAAGACGAGAAATCAAGCTTAGCCTACGTTAAGTTAGATGGATATATAATATAGATGGCTAAAATGTGAATATATATTGCATGCCACACCTGAAAAGTAAAAGAGAACACATTAGCTCAGCTACTGAACAGAAACACATTAAGAAAAACATGTGTATCCAGGAAATGCTTATAATAGGCTATATTAGTGAAGACTTAAAAACTAGAGGAGGTATTGGTTTTTCTTGCAACAAGCTATTTTTTAACCTTTTTTTACAGTATTAGTTAGTCTCTAGATCTTTACTTAAAATATGATGGTTATTAGGTAGGCTACTAGTGCAGATACTAGTGACAATCGAAACATTGGTGTGGAATGAACTAACACAAGTTGAATATAAATTAAGAAAATACACATTTCACTGACCCCAAATAAAAAAAAAAAAAACATTTTTTGACAAAATATAAAATAAATTACGAATGAAAACGAGTTTAAGGGTAGGTTTGAATATATATATATATATATATTTAACTTTATTGTTTATAAAATAGAACATTTAATTCTTGACTAGAGTTAGTACATCTAAGTAATATAAAGTTGTTCAATTTACAATAACTGTAAATTTGTATATTTGGCAACATTGAATTATTGATTTATTTAATAGCTCAAAACATGAACTACAAGTTAGTACAATATCGACGACCGGCCGGCATACACATTTGACTCTTGTGTACCGACGACAATATTGGTTCGCGCACTTAATTATGTGAAAAACGATTTGTGGTATCGTAACATGTTTATGTGTGTTAGTGTGTTTTAATCTAATTTATTATATCTTTTATCTTTTAACTATTTAACTAAGTTTAATGTGCTAATAAGAAGACGACGCCTTAGCATGCTAAACAACTTTATTTTGAATATGGATCTGATGATGACGGCATAGCCGTCGAAACCGGTAATCCATCTGGAAACCAATTTGGATTGATTGACGGAGTATGTACAATTTAATTAACCTAATACATATTATTCAAAATATACAATCCAAGAATATACATACATTATGTCTAAGTAAGTATTGAAGTCGTAAATAGTATTAGATTTCGAGCCCTTACTCACAGACGGACTGAATACACTGATCTAGCCTACTCTATCACACCAAAATATGGTGGCTTTAGTGCAGGACGTGCTTTCGAGCAAATTTGGGAAGGTAGATATTTGAAAGGCTGTGAAATTTTAGAAAATACTTCACTGCTTTTGGATTTAGCATTTTGCGCCGGTCTTCTGGGTCATTTGAACAAGTTGAATTTAAAGCTGCAAGGAAGAAATCAATTTACTTACGATACCTGGGATATCTTAAAAGGATTTAAAATGCAACATAAATCTATTTGAAAAACAGCTTGCTAAGAAAGAATTCCTGAGGCTAAAAACATTAATTCCAGTGTGGAACACAAACTTGTGATCAACGAAAAAGTGTGAGAAGACTCCGTGAATAATTCGAACTCAGTCTTCAGCACTTCAAAAATATTGAACAAAACTCAAATATTTTCCGTCATTTAATTTGGCTTATGAAACAGTGAAAACGGAATTTCAACTCGAACTGAGTTTACAGGGTAATACCATTGTATTTGGATAACCTAATAGAACTCCGATCCAATGCAATATTTTGTTCCACTGGAAATTCAAAGATAGTGGCGTTATCTATTGGGGAAACGATGGAAGCTGTGTGAAACACCTATGCTACCAATGATTTCTCAATAGCGCTACCTCGCGGCGCGATCATGCACTATTTTCGCGACAACCTTTTTTTCGGCACACTGCTGCCGTATGGATGCAAGATCTATTTATTATTCATGGTCTATGGTAATACTAAGTTGAAACAGTTGTTTCTTAATGTCACAAAATTGGAGTTTTACAAGTCGTATCGAAATCAAGGATCCTAAATTTGAGATCCCAAGTGCAGAAGTTGAAACCGCTACGCTTGCATCATCCTTTGGCTGTGAACGAGTGTTTTATAAAATTAAACTTTGAAAAATTAGTGTATGAAGCAGATGAAAGATGACCACTTAGCTTACTTCTGAGAATCAGTTCGTCCCAGTTACAACCCAATTTTGAGGCAGTTTTAGAAACACAGTTCCATTCGTCGCAGATTCCTTTAATTTCTTTATTGAGTTTAGTAACAATTTGTCAAGATTGAACAAAAAATAATTTATCTATGTATTTCTTTTTAATAAACATTGTTGGCTCGCCTAGGTAGTTTTCTTTTGCCCATTACTGGTATACAATTTTTTTTCTGAATTAATGTAATTTTTTGTCAACTACAATATCTTTTTGTGTGCACGTTTAATTCATTTTTAAATTAAGTTACAAATGATTTAGTTACCTAGGTTTTCATTATCAAAATACTTTGATCCTCAAGTTTTTTTACTTACAAGTTATTTCTAATTATTTGTTTGTGTTTGTATTTCTAATTATTTTAGTTTAAATTTATCTTTGAAGATAAAAAGCTTTAGATTAATTGTTAAAGTTTAAATTTTAGTAATTAATTATTTCTTAGATATTTGATATTCCATGCGTAGACTGTTGAGATAAGAGGGAAGAGAACTTGATGTAGGCATATAACCTTTGACTTTGAATACATTATCTTTATTTTATGTTACAAAGAATTACAGTTTATATCATTAAAACAATATTTTTTCATGCTTTTGCCATAACATGAGTAATAAGGCAAACATTTTTACTTAAATTGTAGAAAAAAGATTTGAAATTTTGTCAGAAATTCAATGTGGACTAAGATTAGAGCTATTTTGTCTCATGATAACACAAATTGTGTAAAACTATTTATACCCTACTGGTATTACAATAACGACTTTATGCATTAATTAAGGTATCTGTTTTAATGTTTCTCCAACCTCAAAATCTATGTTAACCATGTAGTTTTCTAATCACAAAAAGAAAAAAACAATTTTTGTCTACAACTTCCAAAAAGTGAAAAAAATCTGGTGAACGATTATTATACTTGTGTCTATAAAAAAATCTGTTTTGTATTGCTACCTATCATTTTAGGTTTAATTTATCATTTCCATACTCTTATCTTACTAGCTTCCTCTCCTACAATATAATATATTTTTTATTCCCCTCCTTTACTGTACTTTTGTCTGAAATTAATATTATACTGTATTATTTTCACTCTCCTCCTTAATCTAATTTTTGTAATTTAAAATTATATTAATATTCATTCTCTTTAATAATTTACATCAACTCCTATAAAAGTGAGTGTACGTCCGTACATACATAAGTACTTGAGTAATAATATAATAAAACAGCTGATTTCACCCATCATCTGTAATACTTAAACAAAACCTAGTGTAGATTATGTTTTCAACTTAATTTTCTTAAAATATGAGTTAAAGAACTAATGTAGGCCTTATAATATTTGCTTTGAGGTTATAAAATGAATATAAATAAAACCTTTTATTATCAATATATTCATTTATACAAGTTTAAAGAAGAGATACGCATTCGTTTGTATTCGGAAACATTCGTACATTTTCGTATAACATATAACATATATATTCCGTTATTAATTTCTTCATTATAATATTAATAACTTATAAATGATTTGATCTATCAATATGAAGTTAGAAAGCATTTAAAATATAATATTTTTATCTTTATTTAGATATATAATAATGAATATAAATACAAAATTTTAACAAATAGCCTAGAGTTTTATAATCCTTATAATTGTACACATTTACCAAGTTAAAATCCCCGTAAGCATAGGTAGGCCTAGATGAAGTCTGTTGTTTTTAAATAGTATTTTTTTATATTAAGTATTTCTGACGTGTATCTACTTAAACTGCCTTTGATTTTTCACGGGAGCTTACTAGTTCCTAATATCATTTATTATTTTTCACATTCTTTACTAGCTTGTTCTCGTACTATAATTTATCCTTTCCATTTTTGCTAGCTTCCTCTCCTTCAATATATATTTTTGTATTCCCTCCTTTACTATACTTTTGTCTGAAATATACTGTATTATTAATAATATACTGTATTATTTTCACTCTCATACTTAATTAATTTAAAATAATATTAATTATCATTCTCTTTACTAATTTACATTCTTAATATAATTTATTATTTTTCACTCTTTACTAGCTTGTTCTCTGTTATGTTTTGCAGAGTATAGTGAAAATATGTTTTAGTATATTTGTTATTAGAATTAGTGTCTTGGATGTTAAGGTATTAACAATTAAGACGGACAAGGAAGTACGGTATAAACACGGAAATTGTAGCAAGGTCGCGGGAGAGTTCGTTAAACGCGGAACACGGAACTCGCTTTGCTTTGGTTTGTTTTAAGATGACAACAAGGAAGCTAGACGGGTTATAAGGTATAATCCGAATCTAGAATCTGGGCCAGAGGATTGTGGTCGATGGGCCAGAGTGGAGTGGTCGGGTGACCAGTGAGGGGCTGCGAGTTAGGCCAGTCTGTGGTTAGTGCGTGTGGCCGGAAAAGTTGGGCCGGTTCGTCGTGCAAAGTGCGGCCAGGAAATCGAGACTTGGAATTCAGTTTCCGAGATTTTTACCACCGAGATACCTGTGAAGACATCAAACTAAGTGAGCAAACCAAAGTATTTCAGTCTAGTTAGAGTCACGTATTATTCAGAGTTTTGGGATCATTCAGATAAAAGTAACACGCTTTAGTTGCCAATACCGTAATCCAGTCTGTCTTATAAAGGTCAATACCTAGTATAAGAGATGTATGTAGCATAAGTGTAGCTAATGTATCAAATCGTATGTATTTCTATTATTGCATTGTATGAATAAATATAGAGAGATAAGTATTGCCACTGAACCACTAATGCATTGTTTTTATTGATCTGTCCCTTTGTTACTAACACAGTAAAGTAGAGTTTGAACCCGGGTGATAAGGGAACTAGAAATCCTAACCCTATCATCTCCAACTATAATGTATGATTTGCATACTCGTATTTTACTAGCTTGCTTTCCTACTATAATTTATTTCGTTTACACCCTTATCTTACTAATTGTCTGCACATCTTTTCCTCGTGGCGGTTTTAGAAAATTAATTGGAATTAATAAATTTATGTTACTTACCGTCATCGTCATCCAATTCTTAGTTTAAGAAACATGTTACAGCTGTTTCACGATTGATCGCATTTTCAAAACACTACACATGAAACACATTAAAATACAAAACACACACAGAACTATATCGTGTGCAGTGTTTTGAAAATGCGATCAATAATGAAACAGCTGTAACACTAAGAATTGGATGACGATGACGGTAAGAAACATAAATTTATTAATTTGAATTACTTTATCCGTAGCTAAATAACTTTAAAATTAATTGGAGTTAATGCAGTTAATAGAATCTGTACGTCAATGTTTTCAGAAGCTATAGCAACATTTGCTGTAGGCTTTTTACTAAATACTTTAATGTATATAATATTTTGCTTGCATTAAATTGTTGATTTGGTATTTTATAGATGAGCTGGATAGCTACATGTACCAAACAGTAGGCCATCAGGGTGTGGAGCTGTACGCTGAAGCCATGGGTCTTCCTCTCTTTAGACAGCATACCCAAGGTATTGCTTTGCAGAGTGAGAAGGTGTACACCCCAACACCTGAAGATGAAGTTGAAGATCTGTACCAGTTGCTGGTCAATGTCAAAGTAATGGTTTTCATTATTTTACACTTTTTGATTGTAAAACTAAGTTGAAGTACCGTTAATTTTCATTGGTGTTATAGTGACAGCACAAAATACAAACTTATTACCGAATTTCCCTAGGAAATATGAGCTATTGCAGTGATACTTATGGTGAGATCTAAAATGAGCACCGATCATGGTCCCCAGAACACGTTTTGGGGTGTCATTAACCCTAGAACTGGCAATGCTATAGCTAAAATTGGCAGGCCCGTTTTTAGCGTTTTGCAAGCATATTTTTAAAAATTCGCCAAAAATAGTAAATGAACCCCAATCCAAAAGTGTTCCATAGCTTTTTTGTAGAAGAAACTTCAAAGAATTCAAATATGCCACTAAAAATTAGTTTATTTTGAAATTGTAAAAGTTATTAGCTCAAGAAACAAAAAATGTTCAGTAACGAAAGGAAAAAGTTCAACTTTAGGCCTACATAACAATTAGTAAACATTTTTTGTATTTTTTTCGTAAGCGTAAAAAAGTTTCGTAATTTAGTTCTAAATATAACTGTATAAAAACATTTATCAATTTCAAATTTTTTATTTTGAAAAAAACAGTTTTTATGTTTCAAGTACACTACTGGTAACAAACCTAGGCCTAGATTGTAACGTCATTTACTAATATATGCTTTGACCAAAAATGAAATATTATTATAACAAAGTGTAGAGGATAAATCAAAGAAAAGAACGGTATAATTGTCTTTCCTTAGTTCACAAAAGTGTTTGAGTTATTTTTATTTGAATAACAAAATGACATCAATCTAATGTCATTTTGCCGTCGCTAAAGGTCGGGCGATAAGCGTGCATTGTATAACGTGGGAACAAGACAGAGCGGACGGTCACACCAGAACGCTCTAAATATAAACTTTGCACAGCTGTCTAGACAAATAAAAAACTGGTTATTTCTAGTTTTCTCCCCACCGTTGGAAAGATCAAACTGTTATCTACAAAATGGTGTAAAGCCATCTGTCAAATCATAGGGCGTTGCCTTCAAAATAATCGTTGACAAATGGCCTGTTTATTGGTTGAGAGACTGTCCAATCGCAAGGGTTTACAGTACCTCTTCAATAAAATAATTATTTTACAGTTACATCTGATTGGAAGACACCAACAGAAAGATAAAATCATGACGAATGCAATGGTGTCCTTATAATTGCCAAATAAATATTAGTGTAGGCTGTCTTTAACGCCTTAGAAGTGGGAAATAAGAGTACAATTGTATGTAGATTCGCGCACGAAAAGAGCTGTAGGCCGATGTGCATATTTTAAAACGATGATTACGTATGTAAATATACGTTTTACGAAAAAGTTGTAAATACAAAAATTAAAGTTTAATTCATTTCCTTTCCAATGGTGCCAGTTTTATTACGATTGGATAATTTTAAGTGGGTTAAATTAGCGATTATGCAAATATATGCAATTTTTTGCAAATGTGTGAAGTTGTTGCGTTCTGCGCCTGAGAGAAGGCCATGCATGGCCTTCTGCCAGTTCCAGGGTTAAAGATTGTATATATGTTTTCGCACTCTAACGGCCGCATTTTAAGTCCTATTTGGTCCAAATTTGGTACACACATTGGGCATCTATGTTGCTCGGATAAGTTCGTTAGCCAAAAAAAATCCAACAACCAAAGTACGTTTTTGACCGGAAGTAACTATTTTTCGTAGTAGAATGAAATTTTTTTGGGGTTTTATCTAAAATCATAAATAAAGGATATTATTCTACACATTTGGTTTTTTTACGTGATCTTATAGATCGGTTGGTTTCCCCAAAATCCATCAAAACATAATATACTGTACCTGGTGCATGATTTTACCGTGAGGGCATCTTCTGATCCGCTGCCGATGGCTGAGTTTGTAGCTAAGCGAAGCAGTCCATAACTCGAGGACACAAAGTCGTGGTGCAAACCCACAAATGTTTCCGCTGCGAGTGGACCGAAGGATCGCGTGAGTCGAAGCTGGTACAAACAAATTCTACTAATATATACAGTATTAAAACGATAACATTTGTAACTGAAGGCCTAGTGTTCAATATTAAAGCGATAACAATACGTAACAATATAGATGAATAACAATAATGATAAAAATGGCAACTAAATTCACAATGGCAATGAAACTCCACAAAACAGAACGACACAGTTAGTAGACCGATAGCACAAAACTAAAGTTTGTCAAATGAGGGGAGTTAAGGCCTGTATTACATTATAAAATTTCTTTGTCGAAGATCTTTGATCAAATTTCTTTGATGCAATATTTGATAGTGTAATATGTAGTCTTTTATTAAAGTTGACACACGTCAAATTTCTTTTGTCAAAGGTTCTCTAAGAAATCTTTGACAAAGAAATTTGATAGTGTAATACAGGCCTAAATTACTCGTGAAGCAATCACTAGAGTTAGACGATGCGCGCAGCTATAGTATTTTACAGTCTGTAGCTTAAACTATTGGACGCGGTACAATTGGCGACAACACAAAATAGACACTTGCATCTCTTTTATCACAGACTTTTTAATTTTTTGCCTTTTATATTTCTTTTTCTTTGAAGACATTGGATAATACGGAATGTCGGATGAGCGAAGGTCGGATAAACGAGACTGTACTGTATTTATATTTTCTGTTAAAACTAAATTTTGGTAAATTTTGTTCATGTATTGTTTTATAAAGGTTTAAATTAATTGTGTTGTCTTGTAAATATTCTAGGCGGAAGTTGACATTGACGGTGTCGCTGTAGGAGCAGTGCTTTCGGATTACCAACGAATCAGAGTGGAAAATGTGTAAGCTACGTTGACAAATTTTTGTTTGTTTTTTTAGATCGTAGGTTATAAAACGCTCTTTAATTTTTTCCTATTGACCATCTAAAAATTTGTGACTACATAATTTTACAGGTGTAGTCGATTAGGCCTAGTCGCTCTGGCTTACTTGTGGCGAAGAGATCAAGGCGAACTGTTGCAAGACATGATCGATTGTAATATCGACGCAATTATAATTAAAGTTGCTACGTTAGGCCTTGATCCTATTAATCATCTAGGCTTAAAGATATCCGAAATACAGCCGCATCTGATCAAAATGGTAACTATAATTTTTGATTCCAATATTTAATTTTGAAACAGTTTTATAGTTTTGTAGATTGTAAAGTTTTTTGAGGTTGCAATCAAAACTAGGCTAATATATTGTGTTAAGTATTTAGGGAATGGTTAGTTATATAATTTTATTGATAGATTTAGCATGTTCTAAAATAAGGCAGTTTTTAATTAAATGTGATAAGGAATGTTATCAATATATTTTACGTATACTGTAGATCGGCTAGCTTCTCTGATTCCGATTGATTAAACAGATGTATTTGGCATAGTAAGTGGTAGGTAAAATGTGTAAAGTGCAAAAACCAGAATTGGGAATTTTGTAGGTCAAATGAGTGATGGAAAGGTTTTTGTTTTAAAACATAAGTATTATTTATCAAAAGTAAGCTAAATCATAATGAAGAATTAATAAATCAGAAAAATATGAATTAGACAATTGCAAGCCAGGTTTTGAATGGCCAACAGTCTTGAAAATCTTACGTAATTAATATTAATAATAACACGACATATTATACTCAATATACAGGAATTCATTGGTGGCCTAGTGCGATGGTTTCCAAACACTGTATTACCATACAATGAAAAACATATATTGCAAAAGTTTTCTTAAAAGTTAGATCTGCTAGTTGTTCTATAATAAATAAAAGGAGATAGTTTTTTTTAGGGAAAAAATATTTGTACCACTTTTCTATAAAAGTTTGAATTTGCTATATTTAGTTTTTTTGTATAGTACTAGGGGAGACCCCTGCGTGCTCTGCACGCCAACCCCCAATGGAACCTTCTAAAAACATACATTATGTTTTATTTATAATAAAGGTGTAGGATTAATAATAACCTCAAAACTAAGATGGTAAATAATATTAAATGTTCAAATTAAATTATTTCTTACATTTTATAACAGCAGTTATAATAATGGTTAAAAGAACCAGTAAGGCTCAGGTCTACACTTTAAAACCCTAACCTAAAAGCTAGAAATACAAAAATAATTGCTTCAAATTTTGAAATCAGCTGTTAATGGAAATATTGGAGCAAAACCAGCTGTATTATCTGTTATTTTATTCAATTGGTTGCTATGGTAATAAATGTAAATACATGTGTTGGTTTATCATTCTAGGCCTAACCTAAGAATTTTTTCCGACTAAATTTACAAATATTGAAATAAAAAAGGTTTTTATCAAAATGAATTATAGCCTATGCTACTCAGGGATAGTGTAGCCTTTTATTGGTAAAACTATTTTCTCAATCTGTTCATTAGTGCCAGAGTTTACCTCTTTATAATATTAGTATAGATAAAGCACCTTAAACTAAATTTTCCCCCAAAACTTTAGCTGCTGTACTTTTGGAATTATGTGGGTAAATAGGTTTATCAGCAACATTTTCCAAAATATCTTAGTTTCATCAAATTAAACAAAAAATGTTCTTGTTATGTTTAAAATCCTTTCAAACGATTTTGTACACAACAATTATTCTGTATCATAAACTATTTATTTTTTGGGTACCAAACAGAAGCACCCTCCCCCAAAGTGTGTAGTAAAGTATATTTTTGAGCTCTTATTATTGGAACGTACATGGGTTAATATGTTTTTTATCTATGCCTTTAACTCTTCTGAAGAAAAAGTGACAGAGGCAAGTGATCCTATATGGGTATGGAACCCTAAAGGTGTACTATTTATTAATGAAATAAAGACTCTCTAAACAAAATATTTTCAACTTCCCGCTAAAATAAAATTGAAAATTTTCTAAAATCGGGAAGTTATTGGTTTTACCCCGTTTTTCGAAAATCGAATATTCATCAGATCTCGACGTTTTGAGGTCCTAGGAATCTTCCCTGACCACTCCCGAGAGGGTGTCACCCTGTCTGTATGTATGTGTGTGTATGTAAGTATGTGACTCGCTTATAACTTTTGAACGGCTTAACGGATTGGATCCTACCAAACAGCGTTCTAAAGAGTTCTATCAAACTCAGATTTCCTGAAAATTTCAACTAATTCGGACCGGTAGGTTCTGAGAAATTTCGAAAAAAACTAAGAAATAAAATTTTTTCAAATCAGGTTTTTTTGGAATAACTTTTAAACGGCTTTACCGATCAATTCCAAAATCTAATCAGCTTTTAACCTTGAAAAGCGACGTTGATCGCTACCAGTCCGGTCAAAATCGGTTAAATCATTCTTGAGATATCGTGAACAAAAGAAAATAAAAAAAGTGTTTTTTCTCAATTTCTCCGAAATTTTTCATCAGAAAAATTTGTGTTGTCGATTCTTTCAATGGACTCAAAAAACTGCATTGATTGCCGCAAATCGCATAAAAATATGTTGATTTATTCGCGAGATATCGTGAACAAAAGAAAATAAAAAAAAGTGTTTTTCCTCAATTTCTCCGAAACTTTTCATCTGAAAAATTTTTGTTGTTGATTGTTTCAATGGAATTAAAAAACTGTATCGATTGCCGCAAATCGCATAAAAATCGGTTGATTCATTCAAAAGTTATGGCAGTTCAAAATTTCCAAAAATAGTGTTTGTTGTAATTAAACTTAGCGGGAAGTTACATGGATGGCCTTTAGGGTCAACCGTTTTCCAAATTTTTTTAATTAACAAATAGGTAATAGTTACACTACCTTTGTATTTCGTACAATAATAGTAAAATTAATGTTATGTAATGATCTTTTCACCAGAAAAAAAATCAAAAGAGTATTTGAGTATTAGGGTAGTTTTTCTGAACTGGTTTAAGTGAAATTAAACCACACCAACTGAAAAGGACAAGTTGGTACTACCAATTTATATTTAGATAAACATTTATAAACTGACAATAAAAAAGATCTGTTTCTCTCTTTAATTTGGCATTTGATGACATATTTTCTAGAACAGTAGCTATATGTCCAGTATCAGTTGGTTAGCTAGTGCAATTTGAAATAGACTAATGTAACAAAATTGGTCTGCAAAGTAAATAAATCAAAATGTTGGACAGCTCAACTACAGCTTGTGACGTTTCAACATAATTAGCTCTTATCATTACAACAAATTACATATTTTTCTCAGACAAGTATAAGTTCAATGGCTATAATTGTAATTGTTATGTGTAGAAGATTATTTGATGCCTTTTCTGTCTTGTATAGTTATCAAAGTTATGTTTAACAATTTACTTTCCTTTATTCAAAAAACCAATCCACCAAATTAAATAGAATTTGTTTGCAGGAAAGTTGTATTTGTAACTATAAAACAATTTTTGACAGTTTAAAAAATGTATTAAGTTTTATTGCCTCTAATCTATAAGTAGGTTATGTAGTAATTTTAAAATGTTGTGTTGCATTCCCCAGCTTAGACATGTCCACAATGTGAAATATTTCATATTCCACTACTTACAATTAAAATTATTCCCGTAAATTGACCAATATAAAGTAGAACATTGCTGAAATCACAGCTGATTTAATAATCTAACACATCATTGGTTAGATTTTATTTTCAGTTCAATAACGTTTATGCGTCACTCTTATGTTAAAAACAGATGCCAGTATACCTCCATCTCTGTGTTTAAAGTTTTCATTCTTTAAAAAAAATGTTTTGTCCTGATATCGTTAATGGATGGGTAAAAATCTTTTCTCATATTTTAACCCTCCAAGTGCTGACTATATTGCTCTTTAGTGCTAAAGGTTTTTTGGTTCCGTGCATGCTTATTAACTAAAATCATTATAAAATACTCACTAACAGTAAAGTAAGACTTATTATACATCATTTTAATCACAATTACATGCTCTTTACAGTAAATAGCTTTAACAGGCTTACCTTATAATTTTTATACTTTTTTTTGTTGACCAAAGTAGAAATAAAAAAAAAAAATTTTTTGTTCTAAAACCGCTCACTCAAAATATGTAAAAAAAAGTAATGTAGAAAATTCATTATAGCCAAAAGTTACACAATTTTATGGTGAATAGAAAAATTAATATACATAACACTACTACTTTGCTGTAAAAAACAAACTTTTTGTCTATAAAAAAAACTCTTGTTTTTTATAAAAAAATGGTTTTTCTGCACAAAGAAGAAAAACTTGTCTCTAAAGATATAAAAGTACTGTCTAGGCCCAATATTTATGATTTTAATTTGTTATAAAGGAATAACACAAACATTATATATAAGAAAAAAAATAAGAGAGAATATTTACAGTTCAAAGTCTCTAAGAATCACTATTTTCAAACGCATCTCTAATAGCACTTAAATTGCTAAGTTCACTCATAATTACTTCAAAAATAAATAAACATTTACCAAAATAAATAAAAATAAACTGATCTAAACTAAAACTAAAAATGAATAACAACTAATTGATAAACAAACAAAATCCGAGTTCCGAGCGTCTATCTACGCGTACTACACGACTAGATAGTTGATTTGACAATTCTGCCGAAGGTTTGTTTGAGTTGATATCGCTATGAAACTCTGAATTATAATAAAGTGACTTTCCAAACACAAACATACATAGAAGTACCCGATTGTGTTAAAAATAGCGGCGTCGTACACATTTATAAAATGTGTTGTGCAAACGTCGCATATGCGATGTTAGCACCGTAACGCGACTTTTATACATCGCATATGAGACGTTAGCACTTGAAGGGTTAAAAGGAATGCTTTTAAAATTTCTAGCCTCATGTAGTAACAGAATGAAATAATATAGCCTTGTATAGAATGTAATTGAACTGTGAATAAAGTAAGTACCAGAACTTCAAGCAAATAAATCCAAATGTGGATTTGTTAAGAGAGTTCACTTTTTCTGTTGTTTTTATGAGGTAAACTATAATAGCCTAAATGCTCTGATCAATTTCACATCTTTAGATTTTGATCTCTCTGTAGATTTTTCGTTAACATATTTTGATAATTAAAAATGTGTGTTATAAGAATAAATGCAAAATTTCAAATTAAAACACAAGTATAACTCCTAGGGACTCGTCAATATATATTGGCTAGCATCCAAAAAATTGTGATTAAAAAACTAAACATTTGCTGTGTCGTGTAGTTAGCATAAAACTAAAATATGGTTTTTAAAAATAATACAATAAACTTTTCATCAAATTTTAGTTTGAATATTTACCATCTCAACAAACCAGTTTGCTGAATTCCAAGTAAAATAAACAATGTGTGAATAAGTTAACAAAAATCTGTCGTAAATAATTTATAAGAAAGGTGGTTTTCATTATCAAAAATGTTCACTATTTTTTATTTTGGGACAGAATGTTTTTGGTGGGGTAACTAACGTTCTTAAATTGTCATTGTTTTTTTATTTTTGTATATATCTGTAATATAGTTAATGCACTGTTATTTTGTAATGTTAATTTACAGTATTTTGTGGGGAAAGCATGTAAGTTTGTCAAATTTTTCTGTAGATCCTTAAAAAACAAATTTTGTGTTTTCATCGACTTTTTCTTAACATTTTTTCTTCGTACTAGTTTGACTAATGAAAGGGAGCAGAGTATAGTGGAAGTAAACCGAAAGCAAGTTAATAGGTTCAAATCTATGCAACTGTGTTGAATTTTCCAACGAGTGCCTTTAAACTCTTCCACTCTGCTTCTTGAATTTCATACAAAATCCATATCTGGCATCTCATGGATTTTATATTTGTCTTCCCTCTAAATTACTGTTAGTTTCTTGGGCTGCTGATGATCATTTTTCAAAGTACTGGTTTGTTTTATTTATTTTTTTTAATGCATGTAAGATTTTATAGTTGTTACAGATTTACCTAAATTAATAAAATATTGCCTATATAAATAACAGGTTTTATATTTTCAGCATTTTATCAATCAAGGTAAGTCTAACCTCATGGTAAATAGTAGGTGGTACTTATAATTAGCCAAGGTTTGATCACAGGCTCAAGTTTTAAGTAGAATTTTAGATTAAATAGTGCTTTTTTAATTATATTATTCAAAATTTTGGATGAAAAACATTTTTAAGCATAATACAGCAAAGTTTTAATTGTGTGTTATTTTCTGAAATATTAAATTTTTAATTTAATTCATGAATAAGTCTATGCTGGACTTTTGAATCGTAATTTACAATATAGAAACACTAAATTTTCAAAAATTGTATCATCCAGCGTGATAATATTGATGTAATAAAACACAGACACAAAAAACATGTGCAACTATTGTATATACAGCGGAACCTTGTTGAGTTGATTTTTTAACTTGCTCTTCTCCCGTAGCCTAACTCGATTTTCCAGGGTTTTCTAATTTGCCGAATTAATTGTTCTTTTTAAGGTGTTTATAAATTGCATTAGGCCACCAGTAAATTGGGATTTGGATATCCCCTCATCTTTTCCATTTACTTTAACATCAAACCCCCCGCATCGTAAATGGATAAATAAATTGACCAAAAGTCAAGCCAAAGTTAACCTCTTGGGAAATCGAACCGGCGGTCACACTCGAGCTGAACCGGGTTCTAATTCGTGAAAGGCTTGATATATTTCGCGACCTTGAATCCGTGGCAGAAAACTCTAGGGAGCCTTCGAACGAGCTGCAGGCGACATACCAACCGTTGCACCCTCAGATTAAAATAAACCAATGTAAATAAATAAACGTAACTAACTAAATTAAATCAGGTAAGTACTCCTAACTTGCGAAATTCTCGCACAGGTCAGCTAATTGTTCCTATTTGTCTCAAAATGAGAGACAGTCGACGTCCCTAATCCGAACTCAGCAGCAATCTTCTTTAATGGTTCACCTTTATCTATTCTACACAGTGCTTCCATTTTCCTTTTCATTGTCGCTACAACATTGTGAACATCACTCAGTCATAACAAAGCAGACAGACACAAGCAACATTAATGTGAACACTGGACAAGTGCATTAGTGCAAAGACTCATTGTGTTCTGCTTCCTGCTGATGCTTACAAAAACATATTGTGTATTGTATTTTGCGTTTTCATACACAGCGTAACTTTTTTCAAACCGTTCCAGGTGAAAGAGGCCGACTAACCGAGGTTCTGCTGTATATGCAGTTGATTTTGAAAATTCAATGTAACTTTTTGTACTCCTTTTTTTAATTTGAACTTTTATTAGTGAATTAAACATTTATATTTTCCTAGTATTCGATTTAAACCAAAACAATAACTAAAATGAGACAATGTCTTTCTAATTTTTTTTACAAATTCCCATTGTGTGGTTTTTTATCAAAATGATTTAAAATGTTTATAAAATTCTATTGTGTACTGTTAGGTTTTGTGCATCTTAACTAGATTGTAGTCCAACGAAGGACGAGATTAGTAAAAATTTTATAAATCATTGTTTGGCTATATTAACAGCAGAGAATGTAATTATAAAGAAAAGACATTTTATACCTCTATAAATGTAGTGTTTAAATTTCGCAAAGTTTGTTAAATAAAATTTCAAATACAGTGAATGCTTGATTTATTGAGGGAAAGCGATGTCCTTCCTTATGAAAGTCTATTGAATCGGAAAGCATTGAGGCATGACAGAATAGGCTACATTTAATATGTATCTCTCCCCATTTCTTACTTAAGAAGATGAAAACAAATAAATGGATAATTATTTCACTTGTTTCTCAACCTATACAGCCAAGGTCATTACGATTCCGAGTAATGTCAAACTCAATTCCAGTTCTTGTTATGAAAATGGCAGAAGCAAATATTTATAGATTTGTCTTTCATTGGTAATTTCTTACATTGTACGGTAAATAAGCCTGCACATTTTGTTACTGGTGTCGTTTGTGTACGGTTCACGGACTTTTGGGAACAACATTAAAGGGTGCCTACTGTAACAAATTTTAGAATTTACATTTCCCGCAATTTATGTTTTTTATCGGATTCCCAACGAAATGCCTTTGTTTATCATATTATTAATTCTCGCAATTAGCAACATTTAATTTCCAATTTTTCCGAAGTTTACAACAGCTAACTAAATTATGTTTTTTCGCAAACCTCTATTGTTTTAAAATTTTGTTCTATTTCATAGAAACTACAGAAAATTGTTTTCAGGGGTTGTTGATGTATATTACATTGCGGTTTAGTGCAAATAATCTTCAGACTTTGTATTCTTTCGCATACATTCCCCATTTTATTTTAACACCAGTAGTTCATAAAATTCGCGCAAATTGTTTCGGACGTTGATTTCTTTTGCAGACATCCACTTTGCTATTTTAAGTTATGTTTTAACCTCGGTATTTCATAAAATTAGCGCTAATTGTATTCGGGAATAAATTTCTTTCGCGGGCATTTGCTTTTTATTTTAAATAATTTTCAACGACGGAATTTCTTATAATTTGCAGAAAATAGTCCGTTAAATCGAAACTGCGATAAATCAAGCATTCACTGTATTGGCATTAAAAAAACTTATTCTTGAGTCAGTATTTTGACTTATACCTTAATAAAACTTTTAATTTGATATATAATAATTTTGTGGAACCTACAATGTCTGGTAGATTAAAATTATAAATAAATTATTTTAGCTGAAATTATTCAATATTGTCTACACACTTATCAAATGTCTTAAAGATGGAATCTAATCATCATTGAGAAATGAGCAATTGAAACTTTGTTGTAATAGGGTATTTTGTCTCTTGACATTGTAATTCCTTTCCAGAACGAAAAATACGGATTAAATATTTGTGGCGAAGGCGGAGAGTACGAGACATTTACTCTCGACTGTCCTTTGTTTACCAAATCTGTGGTGATGTAAGTATACCCCATCCTAGCCTAGAAGTCCCAGTGCTTCTTAGTCTTGAAGTCTAAATAAGATTAGTATCTGATAAGTCTTGGTAAGTCTTGTACTATTGTTGCTACTAAAACGGGATGAAAGAATTTCTTTTATATCTTTTCAAAGTAACAGTAAAATGCACAACCTGACTAATTAATTAATAAAGTTAGTCTCTAGCTTTGGAAGTTTTGTATCTTAGTTGGGAAAACATAGAACCTTTATATTATCACTTATTTATCCCAATGTCTGTCTTAATAAAATTTTTGTGGAACGGATAAAGGAATCGAGCTAAAATTCTAAAGTTCAAAGCAAGATCTCATATATTCCAGTAATCAAAACAGAAAATATTTTAAGTATCGTTTAAAATTATTTCGTTTACAAAATTTTAAAATTCGTAGTTTTCAAGAAAAATTCCAAAAATGTTTCTGAAAACCTCACTCTATTTCCAAAAGTACTTCAGCTTGATTTAAAAAAAATCAGTGTTCTTGGATGGACTCATACTTTACAGGAAAACCAAATTGGGTAAACGTTTTTGAGAAAAAAGGTGATGATAAATATAGGCCTTTTCCGTTCATGCTAGCTCTGTATAGGTGAGAGCCATCATTTCCTTCCACTGTTGTGTTGTACATTATCATCATGTTTAGTTCTGAACCCTTTGTAAAACAGATGATATGGAATCCTTGGTGTACAAACTTCTCTAGTACATTTATTATTATTTACATTCAAGGGGCTAACTAATGATATCTTTAAACATTTAGTTTTTCAGATTTAGTATTGTTTTAGCAATTTTTACTTACTCAAACCCCGTGTTGAGAGAATTTTCAATACACAATGCATTTTGTGCTTCGCACGCCAACCCTTGTATGTAACCCCAACTGTGAGTTCATAATTGTATTAAAGTAGGAGAGTAAGTAATAAATATTATTATTATTAGCTAAAAAGAAAACTATTTGATCGATTTAATTTGCACCAAACATGTCAATTAGGCCTATATAGATGCACGAAAAAAGATTTTGAAAAACCCCTTTTTGGCCAAAAAACCCCCAAAAATCAGTTATTATTAGTTAAACGAGAATTTTTTTGAAAGATGCGGTTTTTTGCATATGGTAGGGTACATTAAGGGCTACAAATAAACCAAATTTTATCAAAATCTTTAGTGCCATTTTTTTATACAAAAATGATAACTGATTTTTTGGGGGGTTTTTGACCAAAAAGGAGGTTGTTTTTCCAATTTGTTCAAAACCTTTTTTTGTGCATCTATACAGGTCTAATTGACATGTTTGTTGTAAATTTGTTCGAAATCGATCAAATAGTGTTCTCTCTAGCTTTGTATACATACAGAGAGACATTTTGTAAAAATCATGTTTTTGGACTCAGGGGGGGTCTCAAAACGGATATTTCCACAAAAACCTCAACATTGATTTTTTTGCGATCACTGTACTTTCTCTATACGATAGTATAGTGAGAAAGTAATAATACAAAATCAACTAAATTATGCTTCATTGATGATGCTTTTATTAAAGGGAACTGAGTGGGTGCAATTTATTGGGGAAATTATTTTATGATATGGACATGTGCCAATTATTCCCAATGATAAAGTTGGAGAAGATTGACAGGTCTAATGAGATTACCTTTCCTTCGCTAAGTAATGAATGATTTTACCCCTGTCCTTAGTCACTGCTACTAAACATTCCCTTTACTCGATGAGGGAACGAGATAAAAAAAAATCAACTTCTTTTATTTTACACCAGTTAAATTTTGTTTGTAGCAACAATAATACTACTTTATTTTTAAAATTTTAAAGTAATAATTATTGTAAATTATTGTTAGCAACAAACAATAATAAAGTTGTACTTCTATAATTAAAAATTAATTTGTTCAGCATTTATGGAGTCATTCTGTAATTTATTTTTAACATTAAACTTACTAAAAGCAGATAATTTGTGTCATATTTAGGCTTCAAGTTTGATAGGCCATGTTTTTTACAAGAAACTGGAAACAGATGGATTAGTAAGCTATTCTGCTTACAATTTAAATCTCTTCCAAAGATTGGGTTTTCATCTTTAACGTATGACAGCAACTCCTAACATCTCTAAAATGTAAACTACTACTACACGTTTTGTGCTACATAAATTCAAAATATGTGTTTGTAACCAAAGGTGTATCACAAATTTGATAAAGTAAACCTGTAAAAATAACAGTTAGCTTTTCGTGAAACAATTTGCTTGAGAAGTGTTTACTAATCCATCTAGGATGCATACCAGTGGACAGAATTAGTAGACGTATGTTTACAAATTAACAAATATCAGATCAAAATAGTAATGTTTTTGTGTTGAAAACTAATTAAATTACTGATATAAAGTTTTGTTAAAAATTAAAATATATGAATTCATATTAGTAATAGTTTTTGTACACCTAATCATATATTTTAGATAGGAAATCATAGAGGTTAGTTTTAAACTTAACTTAAAAATGAATATCTTTTAAGGTAACAATAATTGGAATGTTCACATTTGAAAAATATAATAAATATTGTATTACATTTGTCACATACTGTTTTAATTTCTGGCATTAGAATTTAAAAGCTATGTTTTAGTGTTTGTCTGAATTTGTGTGAGAACTAATGAATAATAGAGCTGCTAGCTTAAAAAATATCTCAATTATTACTACTAGAAGTGTTTGAATTAAAGTTGGATTTTATTAATTATAAAATGTTTAACATATACTGACCTAGACCAACAATTGATGTGTTGTAGAAAAAATCTTGCTACAGTAATAATTTTATTCATTTAAATATCTGTTTATAAATTAACTAATTTAGAAAAATATACGTTAACTGATTTCAAAACAAGAACATCGATAGGCTGTGCCAATGAATTATTAAATCAAAGTAGGAACAAACATATTAATTGATTAATTAATTTAATTACACATCTTTTACACCAAATTTATTTCAATATGTTGAACAAACTTATATTTTAGTATTTAATAATAATAATTAAAAAAAATTTACTTTTAAAAATTCATAAATGTATACTTTTTTCCATATTTAAATAGTTTAAACTTACATTCTAGTATTTAATAATAAATCAATCACATTATTTGACTTTTAATGAATTAATAAATTTATACTACTTGGCCATTCAAATGGATTGTTTAACACCTCAGACAAAATATATTATATAATATATTATTTACCTTTTAGGTCCGTCTTGTGACTTCAGTTGCGAAGATTATGACTAGTTTCGGGGTCTTGACACCATCATCAGATACTAATTTCACTCATATGAGCACGTCACACATTAAAAAAAACACACACACACAACACATACACAAACACACATAAAAACCTCAACGTGTCTGCCACCGTAGTGCACTCGGTCATGTCTATCTACGTACTCATATATATTACATGACCAGATTCATTAATACAGTAATTATAATGTATTTTTGATTAAACTAACATTTCAAAAATTTGTACTTACAAAAAAAATTGTAATATAAAAGGTAATATAATTTTCACCAATGGATTACTTTGCGAATTTCTATTATAAATAATGTACCGTAGTAAATTATTGAAACCAATAACTGTTTGAAATAATAAATATCTTAGCAAGTAATTATAGAAATTGTCATAATTTTTCAGAGATGATTATGAGACTGTGATACACTCTAATGATGCCATAGCGCCTGTAGGCTACCTCAATTTTCGCAAGATGAGATTAGTAGAAAAAGAGGTAAGTTTGTTTCAGTTGAGATTCTTACACTTTATTAAACAGTTGTACTTACAGTTTAACCTGCTGGAAATTAAGAAGTACAGTGCTTACGATTAACTATCACTGCTATTGCATTTTAAAATCGTAACGGAGAATGCTCTTTGGAAGGGTTGCTTCATTGACGAAGCAAAAATAAAAGCGAATTTCCATCATGAATCCTGCCGTAATTTGTAGGATTATCGGCATTGAAACATAATTTAAAACCTGGCAGCGAAAGTTACAGAAATTTAAACAGCAGGGTATTTGCACTAATTTAATCAATTGCCTACGTTAAAACATAATTTAAACCCAAGCGGTAAAAGTTTACGAATGTAGACAACCGCCAAATACAGTTGACCTAATTTTATGAATTTCTGGCATTAAAACATAATTTAAAACCTGGCAGCGAAAGTTACAGAAATTTAAACAACAAGGTATTTGCACTAATTTAATCAATTGCCTACGTTAAAACATAATTTAAAACCTGGCAGCGGAAGTTACAGAAATTTAAACAACAAGGTATTTGCACTAATTTAATCAATTGCCTACACGTTAAAACATAATTTAAAACCTGGCAGCGAAAGTTACA
>JAGFPH010000917.1:216891-241165 GCA_018207615.1 Philaenus spumarius | reverse complement strand
ATCAATTGCCTACGTTAAAACATAATTTAAAACCTGGTAGCGAAAGTAACAGAAATTTAAACAACAAGGTATTTGCACTAATTTAATCAATTGCCTACGTTAAAACATAATTTAAAACCTGGTAGCGAAAGTTACAGAAATTTAAACAACAATTTATTTGCACTAATTTAATCAATTGCCTACACGTTAAAACATAATTTAAACCCAAGCGGTAAAAGTTTATGAATGTAGACAACGGCCAAATACACTTGACCTAATTTTATGAATTTCTGGCATTAAAACATAATTTAAAACCTGGCAGCGAAAGTTACAAAAATTTAAACAACAGGGTATTTGCACCAATTTAATCATTGCCTACATGTTAAAACACAATTTAAACCCAAGCGGTAAAAGTTTACGAATGTAGACAGCGGCCAAATACACTTGACCTAATTTTATGAATTTCTGGCATTAAAATGTAATTTAAAACACAACTGCGAAAGAAAATTATGACCGAAAAGAATTTAGGCTAATTATATTAATTACCTGTATTAAAATTAAATTTAAAACCCGACAGCAAATTTTACAATAGCCCATGATGGTGATACAAATTTCAGCGAAAATCTATATGATCTGGAAATTTGAGAGCTTTGGATTGAGATTCAAAAATTAAGGACGATTATGATTTTATTCGAAATCGAATGTTGTAAGATTTTCAGGATTTGAGGATTTATTCCTAATATACATTTATTGAGTAAATATTTATTACTCGCAAATAATAGTGGAAATATTCTTCAATATATCAGCACTACTAAAATATGTATAAAGTTGTGGAATGCTTCATGTTTTATTACAAAAAACTTGGTGCTCTTTTCTAAATAATAGTTTTTACTTTCTCCCCCCTACACGTAGTATATGGAGAAAGCATTATTTTCGTTCAAATTTTGAATTTGAATTTTTAGTGGAATTATCTGTTTTGGTGCTCCCTGAACCCAAAAATATTTTAGTGGAATTATTTGTTTTGGTGCTCCCTGAACCCAAAAAAGTGATTTTTTGATGATGTCTGTCCGTGTGTCTGTTAGGTTAGGATGTGTACAGAGCTAGAGACTATACCAATGGTCCGATTTTGATGAAATTTGGTAAGTAGGTGTAGTTCTGGAATATCTCCAGGCATTTTTTTTTTTCATTTTTTGATGTTTAAGGGGTTTTAGGGCAAAAATGGCCAAAAAACGAGAAAATAAAAAAAAAACAGTGGCAGTTATCTGGTACAAGTTTATTTGAACTTTCCTTTTTAAAGTTTCTGAAATGTTTAAGTGGGACATATTTTTAACTAAAACTAGTCAACAAATATGATGATTATTCAGTTAGGTGTATGACATAGATTTGAAAAACAGAGATGTGTCTAAAAAAATATGGTTTGTTTTCGGAAATTCAGCTAGAAAACCTTCAGAAAGTTTATAAATCTTAAAAAAAAGTAGCAACAATAATTTGTGGTAATTTACTCTATCTTTTGGATATGCTTGGAACAAAATGATTAAAAGAATACATTTTTATTTCAGATTGACCCTGAAGCAAAATTTATAGACAGGCTCATAGGTTGCCCAGTTAGGTCTGCCCTTAGTTATTTAGCAGACTTGGACGAGCCAGAAATTACAGACTGTGATGAGGGAAGAGCAGGAAGTGGGGATGAACACAATAGCTTGACTAATAATTGTGAAGATAACTCAGAACTGGTAAGTCTTTGGATAATGAATTAGATACTGACTAGTTAAGATTAAATAATTACTTTTATTATAAAGGCGTGTGCACAAACGAACTAAAACAAGTTTGGATCCTAATTTGAAGAAGAACTTATCCAAACTAGCGTAAACCGTTACTACAAAATTAAATTATACTAGGAGAAACCAATCCCCTTATTCTCTCCACACACTTACTTTACAATTCTTTTTAATAAAGCTGTAGGGTTAATCGTAACACAAGCTAAGATGGTAAACATTAAATGGCTACATAAAATTTTTTTAAGTTTATGATACAACAGGAATTATAAATGTTAAAAAGAATGTGACGCTCTTGCAGTGACGTCACCATGCTACGGACATACTGCAGTATGTAGGTCACGTGGTTCATGACACGTAACCTTTGCGCAGCGTAGGAAGCAACCAGAGCTAACCAAGGATTCAAATGGACACAACCTCCCGCGGAGCTCTCCGTATAAAATTGTCTAAGACGCCCTTATAACATATTAATTTAGTGTACCTAATAATTAATTATGTCCGCCTATTCGTGGGTATAAATGGCGACCGGTAAGGATGGGGTTAAACTTAGAAGGCCAGCTAAAGAAGTGTAGTGTTGTGCAAACCGCTATCATGGCCTCCAAGGCTAACGGTACGGGTAATTAAAGTAAATGCGAGTTTAACAACAAGGTAGTGTATAATTAGAACTTAGTCCAAATTATCAGATAACATCAAAGCTGTTTCCTAAGCAAGTGGTCTAGTGAATAGTGTGTTGGTGAACAAATCATTATTGGTAATCGTGGTAAGTGATTCACGGCGTGGGCAGAATGGCGTACCCCTAACTCTGTAAGTTTGGCGATTTCAACCATCCACCATCTCCCACACGCTCCAAGAACCAGCACAAGTTAGGTCTACTCATAAACACAAAAATGACCTATGAAAACCATGTTAGAAATACAAATAATTGCTTAAAATATGAAATCAGGTTAATACAAATAATAGAGTAACAGCTAATTAGTGTTCAAACACTGAATATCTTGAATGAGATAATAATTGTTTACACATTCAATAGTACTTACTCTCACTTGTTCAACACGTTCTTCTTGGTCATCCCATACTCTTCCCTTTGCAAAATCAACCGGTGCCTTCAAACTGATGATACTATCTACGTATGTTATCATCACTTGGAGGATTACATTTGAACTTAATACGGAATTACTTTAAACGCACGTTGCACTGTAACTACAGATTCAGTCCTTGCAAACTGTAAAACACAAAAAGCTTTCTGTTCGCTAGTCGCCATCTTTGCTTCTATTTATTTCTAATGGAAGACAGAAGAAACAGTGCATGTGCGTGTGTATAGATGTACCAACAGCTGCTCTTTGATGTATTATTTATAATTGTAAATTAGATGTAAAAAATACTAAAAAGCCATAAAAACCCCAAAATTTATTTTGAAACACTTCGTATAATACGTAGGCAGTAATGCAATTTTACTTACCAGTTATCATTAATATAGTGGTTTTTGCAGTTCATAAATTTGTACCATCTCAAAGATAAGGCTAATGAGTGAATTGAAAAATACTTCAAATTCAAATTATAGAAGAAAAAAGTGTTCATCCAACAATTGCTTGTTTTTTTTTAGATGATCTTGTTTGCTACATTAGCTATTAATTTCTTTGCAAGTGTTTTCTGTTACTAACTGTTTGCTTGAATTTGAACTATTTCAGGGGCATATTATCTTGTCTAGAAAAAGAAGACTCGAGATTTAATTTTGATCAGCCTTTTTTTTCTATGTTCCAAATTTATTCTTACCAGGGAAAACTTTTTTATTGTGCTGGGATAACAGCTTATACTGTTTTAGAATAACATAGAAGAGTGTGGACCTGAGAAGCAGTTAGTAATGAAAGAAGCAGAACCTCTCCTAGACAACGCCTGTGTTCGAGCTAATGCCAGTGGGTGGTGTTTCTTCGGCGGTATTGTTGGCTTGGATCAAGACATTTCACTGGCTACTAGACAAGCTCTTCAGAAACTCTGTGGTAAGAAATTTAGGAATATGGTGACCGCCCGCACCTATACTGACACTCTTACATGTGATAACATACGTTGTTGAGCTATAACCGATTTGTAATTTTCCTGCAAAGATGCAATTTACTAACGCACAGATAATAAATTTTGTCACTCAAATGTGATATAAATATAATCGAGCTTGACTCGTGAGAAATATTATTTCTAAAAGTAAAAATAAAAATAAACACAATTCTCACAAAAAATATGTTTACTCGTCAAACGCGTTTCAACGACAAAGTTGTCATCTTCAGTGACAAATGAGCTACAACTAAATTATAACTAAGGAGGCAAGGTACAGTAAGACCTCGATAATCCGGCACTCGATAGTCCGTCAGACCTGATAGTTCGGCATCCATCATCTTGAAAATTGGGACTCATTAAAAATGGCTGCTTGTAATTATTGAGTGATTTAGGCCCGCATCCTAAACGTTTCTCTTGGCTCCGCATCCGTCAAAAACAGTGTGTAAAAATCTACTGCTCAATAAACTCGTCCAAAACAAACATTTCAATCAACATTTCTCCTAAAAATCGAACCGATTCAAAACAATGTGCTCTCGTCGTCCTTTAGAAACGTTCCCGGTTAAAGGGATCGTTTAACACTTTCGTTGCTGACAGTATTTTGTTGAACGTATTCCACTTAATGAAGATTATTTGAACAAATTGAAGTCTTTAGAAAAAGATACACTAAATTTCTTGTAAATAGTTGTTCGATTTAAAACCGCTTTGCACGGTTTGGAAGGGTTCGAAGAATATGTGTTAGGCTGGAGTAAAAATAGTAAACCCCTTCCACGTACTGACTAACGGAAGCCAACAACAAAGGGTAATGGAGCCTTCCCTACCTGAGGCTCATCAGTTAGCGGTAATCTCTCTACGCAGTTATTGTTACGTAGTTTCAATGTGTATTGTACGTGTCCACTCTATACATACTTGTGTGTTGTAACAACTCTTTAACAACCCAATAATAATAATGTATATGTATATATAGTACATGTGCGTTTATTTATAGTTTATTTCCTGTTCAAACCATTTTAAAGGAATACCACGATAATCCGGCATCACCGGATCCCCGAGCGTGCCGGATTATTAAGGTCTTTCTGTACTATGCTACATATTTATACCCTCTCACAGAGTAGGGCATGGTCTCAGTTTACAAACAACCATCCTAAAAATTAACCAATCATTCTCATTACTCTTAATTTTTAGACATAAGGCTATAGGTTACTTTGTAATATTATATTGTTATTGTCAACTCTATTGGTTGTTTGTAAACTGACACCACGCCCTACTCTGTGAGAGGGTATAAATATGTAGCATAGTACCTTGTCTCCTTTAGTTGTAGATCATTTGTCAATGAAGATGACGACTTTGTCGTTGAAACGCGTTTGACGAATAAACTTATTTTTTGTGAGAATTGTGTTCATTTATTATTTTTACTTTTAGAAACTCAAATGTGATTTTAGAAAGTATAACTATACACCTGTACCCGGAGAAAATATTGTCAAAGAGTAGGTGTTAGCAGAAGAACAACAGCTTTAAAGCACCTACAGTACACCTTACTTTATCCAACAAGTCAGTTCAGTACATAAGTTTTCGTTTCCTCACTGATACTTTCGATTGGTAAATTAAATACTAATACACATTTTAGCTTTCTATTATACTTTCTTCATTCAAGCAGCAACAAAATTTCAAAGACAGGGTGGCTAGCGACAGGGAAAACCTGGAAAAATCAGGGAAAAGTCAGGGAATTTTGGTTAAGGTCAGGGAAAAATAAAATTTCTAAGGAAAATTGTTAAAAATAACTATTTAAAATCATAGATTAATACAATTTTTAATTGAGAAAATAATCATTAAAGATAAGATGAACTTCTAAATTAATCAATAAGAAAACTACGTATTCTGATATGTAAAAACAATTATCGGCAAGTTTCGGTAGTGATTGTGGCAGCTTATGCCAATGCACTTGCCGTGATATGATCTTGAAATATTTCCCTAATGTTTCTAAAAATGTTAGTTTCATTATTAAAAATTTTTGAATTTGGGTATCTTCATATCAATTAATTAAATATTCAATCCAAATCTGTACCGGTAGTTGGACTGCAAAAAAACAATTAGTTATTTCTTTTGTTATAATATAAAAAAATATAATTTGAGTAATTCGTTGTTTAATTTATTATTTATAAGTCATAAATGTGTAATTTGCAAGTGCTGGTGGTTGAAACAGTACAATGGATAGTATTAAATATTTAACTGTTATAATATTATTGTGTTTATTTAAATTTTGAATTAATTTCCTAAAAATTGTATTGCTCACCAATATAATTTTATTGATTTACTAAAATAAAATTAGTATGGTTTTGTTTGTGCTTTTTCTAAGATTGGTCAGGGAAAAGGTTATTTAGTCAGGGAAAAGTCAGGGAATTTCAAAAGGTCATATCACTAGCCACCCTGAAAGAACACAAGTAAATCATTGTTATCAATATTTGTGCTATCATAGACCTGTTGCACGCTTTTACTGAAACATAGGTTTTACTTTCGTGGTATCAACGTTAAAGTTTTGGTTTTAATTTGTGATACATAGTTTGCAAAATATTCGTGCAAAATTATCCTACTCCCGCCATTCTCCCCTTTAATATTTTCAGTAGAACTGCAGTTAAAATGGAGAGAAAAGAGTGACGTTAGAGATGCCATATACTTTACAGACAAATGTGTGTATATACTGTTGAATGGGTGAGATTGAGAACCATACCATCCTCGCCTTCATCATTAGTTCATTGTTAATTTTTAGTGGTAAGATGAAAATATTAGTATATTGAATATAAGAAGTGTTGATGCGCTATTGTTGTTTAGTGCAAGTACAAGTGAAATGCGAACTTCTTCATTTTATTTTTATCTGTTTCAAGTTAAACTTTAATTGTAGACTTTTATAATGGATTTTTAAGTAAATTTTAAAACATACATTTATTATAAATTATGTCTTGTTTGATTTAAACTAAGTTAGTTCTACAATAGTATATACCTTCATTTAAATGAAGTAACGTAAGTATTTGATTTCAGCCTTGTTGCAAAATCAAGATTACTCAACCAGTCAGTTGGTCGCAGTCATGTTATACATCCGTGACATGACTTCCTATTCCAACCTCAGCGTAGAGTATAAGTCTATCATTCCTGGACCTAATCCTCCAGTACGGATATGCGTGGAAGCTCCTCTTAACCCTCAGACTCCTGTATTGATTGAAGCTATAGCGTATAAACAGCCGGAACTATCATCCGTTAGAAGGCACACAATGCATGTTCAGAGCGTCTCACATTGGGCGCCGGCTAATATCGGCCCATACAGTCAGGCCGTCAGAGTAAGACTTTATATTTACTTATTATTGACAAGTTTTAAATTAAATTAAGGTCCTAAAACAAAGATGTATTAATAGTCTGCTACAAAGTAGAGCATTTGATTATCCGAACATCAATCAACCAAATCATAAATTATTTGAATCGGACGATAACAAAATTACAAGAAGAAAACTCAGTTAGCATGGGTTTAGTTTAAATATTTTCAATGGGTTTAAGTAACGAATAAATAATGGGTTAAATAAGTCTTCATTCAAATAATCAAATTTTGAACTTTATGACTGAAAAAAAAATTACTTTTTTTAATAATGATAGTTAGTCAGTAATATTGACACTAGTCCTTTGTTAAGGTTTTTATGCAAAAACCATTCTGGTTATAATTATCTGATTAACCTCCCCCTCAAAAAAAAAAAAAAAAAGAATATATATTCAATAAACTTTTCCTAAGACTTAAAACTATTTAACACGAATAAACTTTAAAGGTAATCATTTTGTTAGAAGAAAACAAATAATAGGAAAAACTTCAAATTAAATATCGCAAATCACCAACAAAAAGAACAAAATATTATTTTACGCTTTTACTTGAACTCAAAATTAGCTTTGTTATATCGCACTACTTATGTAATCCTAAGAGTAGATGAAAGTATTGCTTTAATGTATGTTATGTGTGTGTGTGTGTGTGTGAAATTCTTAAATATATGTATCTTGTAACATATGCAACTTTTGAATGCGTATAAAAGGGAGAAAACATATTTTTTAATAAATTTAAAATGTAAAACCAGACAGATAATTTTAAAATCATTTAAAGTAAAAAGATAGGAAAACAGTTTAAGATTGTTATTGTTGGTATGACTACGCAATGTTGATAAATGAACCTTGAAATCTTTTTATTTAGCGGGAAATGGTTTCCATGTGAATAGATTTGGTTAGACCTTTTTTTTAACAGTTTAAGAATATAATTTTATTTTTGTAACGCCTTGTGACAATGATGCTCTTAATAAGAAGAGCTGCTATCCTGATCTCACCATGCGGAATATTCATGTTCAGGATTTTACTACACTTAAGAGTGCAGAGTCTGAATCCTCAACTGAAAAATTACATTTTACACATTTTTTTACTTAAAATCACTTATGAAAAATTTGTTTACTAGATAAAAATGCTCAAAATAGTAGCCCTATAATAATTTATTTTTTAAGAAAATATTTTAATTTAAGTCAAAAGTAATGCTTATAAAACAAAATATTAGTGCATTAGTTCTACAGTTAATATCTTGGTATTTTCCAATGTTTTTTTTTCAGTACCCGTTGGAGGATCAATGAATTTAATCCTGTAGGTTCCCCATGTCATTGGAATACTGTATATGAATTTATTCTTCCAATTTTTTAGTTTTAAATGTAATATTATTTATAAATTAGATAGGGGATATCATCTACATTGCGGGTCAAATAGCACTAGTGCCAGGAACTATGGAGATTGTAGAAGGTGGTGTGCGACGGCAGTCAAGACTAGCATTGCGTCATGTTGGCCGTTTGATCAAAGCAATGGATCCAAACACACAAATCAGAGACGTTGTTCAGGTAATTTTATTAATATTATAGCAGTTTTTAACTTGACTTACAACCCACTAAAATCCCACTCCTCATCGCCAACATTCTCTACCACAGAACCACTTTCATCTCACCTGTTACTGGTAGACCAATGCTTCAATATTTGTCTTGACTTCTTTGCTACTTCCATCCTATCACATTAACTCTAAAGCCGGAGTTTGTAGTAAGATTGAGTTACATAGCCTGGTTGTCGCCTCTCAGTAATACCTCTTCTCAAGCATAATGCTAACTGCAATCAAACACCCAAAAGTTTTTCATTTGCGTTTCTGCACACCTTCCTGTCCGGTTGTTACAATGGAAGAATGTGTGCTTCCCTAATCATCTTCCTTGCAGGAGAGGCACTTTTCATCTTCTATCTGTTTGAACCTGTATAGGTAGTTACGGAATTCCATATGTAGTCTAGAATAAGGTTTGTATAGTAATCTACTTTTTGAATTGGGTTTCTGGTCCAGTTCCCTGGCCATTTTTCAATATGCATCTGCACTGCCATTTTCCCATAGTGAGTTTCCTGAGGTCTGTATGGTAAACCCTCCTCCAGATTTATGCATTTTCCCAATCTTCCACCAGAAGGTCAATGGGGCGTATCCTGCTTGTAAAATTGCCATCCTAGTACTGACATTCCTATATCTGCTTATTGTACTGAGCGCAATCTTCCTATTTTTGAAGCCTCCTGTTCTTCTTGTTATATTGGCACATCATATACTAGCACCGACTATGTTGCATATATGGAGCACCTTAATCTTGCTAAATTTAAGCCCACCCGTATTTTCCATGACACATTTAGTGGCTCTAACAGTTCTTTTTGATCTTTTGCTTGGTAATGGCATGCATTTCTGTTGTCTCAACTTCTGGTGCACTTCACTGTATCCTATCTGTTTGTGGAAAAATATCCTCTGCAATACTCAGTCATCCTTGATATAGTTGATCTCATCTGGAGCTTATCTCGTACTACTTTGTTTTTAGGCCCTCATATATCTCTATTGAGGTCTTGGCAGAGGATTTTCTATGATCTATTCCTGGCCATCCAAATTTTCTTTCTGAGCAGTGTACTCAGTGACACTTTTCCTATTTTCAGCCGAATCGTTTCCTCTCTTATTTCTTCTTACCATCACCCTCCTGGCTCTTAGCATAGTTTTCTAGCTTCAGCTATGTCTACCAGTGCACAGGTTGTGCCAGTCTGTTTTGAAGAAAAATGTAGAATGCGTACTGGGTCCCTAAGCCTAACTAAATAGCGTACTGGGCACATGCCTAGCCTAACTAAATAAAAAATTTAAATACTTTCTTACCTTTATGTTTAAACCAGATCTTGAGGTTCTTCAGTTAGCCATTTTACAAATTCAGATTCATTATTTCAGGTGATCTTCAAAAAGAATACTTTCTTGAATAATAATGATTTTTCTTTTATTTAAACAAAATGTTTGATACGCCCTTAATAAAAGTTATACACCCTTAATAACAAAAATTATACGCCCTTAGATTAAGTACAGAGTTTGTTTAAAAGAGTTTAAAACAAACAAAGAAAATCCCCCTTATTAATTTAAATAAGTTAAATTTAAAACCCACCCTTAGCATTAAAAATAACAAATAAAAACCCTCCCTTTATTTATATATTAATTGAAATTAACAACAACGAAACTTAAGTTGATGCACAATTTCTGCATACAATCAGAATGTACTTAACACAGGAAGTACAATTTATCTTACAATGAAAAACATACTTATGGATATAAATACAAGTACGAAATCTGATAATATATTTTAGTTTGATTTAACAAACTAAGCTTTCGTTGGCCAACTTTATGTTTTAATGATAAATAAATAATAAAAATAATTGATTTAAGTCGTGACGTCACTGTATATTTGTAAAAAAAAGATATTAACAATTAATTTAGATACGAGGCCCTGGAGGCCTGGGGTACAAAATTTAGCTAGCTCACCACCCTTATTACAACTAAATAACCTAATTACAGTAAATACTGTAACATTGAATTAAAGATTTTACATGTTTTAAAAAAAAAATGCCTTTTAGTTTACGGTAGACTTTCACTTTAACAATAGTTCGCAGAAAAGTTAGTAGCAAAACTGTAGGTAACACTTAAAAGTCATTTATGGTTGTTGGAGATGCGACATAACCTATTTTTTTTTTTTTTAAAGGTGATTATTTCTTTGATTTAATGCAATAGTTCATTGTAGTTCTGATGGTAACTGGGACCAGTGATAACTATACAAGGAAAGAAGACCAAGCATTAAAACTTATTAGTTGCAAGTTGCTTCAAGTTAACAAGTTTTTTTATAAAGTTAACATGACAAGTTATAGGTGGTTAAACTAGTTTTCAATCATGTCATAATCAACTGAAACAAAGCATTTGTTCTTTGTACACTTGCATTAATTAACTTTGTCTTTCTTTAACCAAAACTGTTAAGACTGAATTGTTCAAATTCACCATAAAATATAAGGTTTTATATAATTGTATAACTTTAAACCTTTGTCTTTGTTATATAAGGTAGGCTGTACATAATGCAACTTTATGTAAAACTATTTTGACTATTTTTGCTGTCCAATTATGATGGAAATTTAAGGCATTTGATTTAGGCAAATTTACAATAAAATAATCAATTTAGACAACTAATTTAAAAGCTAATAGGTTCAAAAATAAATTCACAAAAGTTGGCTGCAGCAAACAAAATGGTGTTCTTACAACGGCAACAAAAGGTACCTTAAGCTAAGTTAAAAGAGAGAATAGTTAGGTTTCTTTACCTGGTTTCATGATTCACAACTGCTTAAACGATTATTCACACTTTACATATTATATTTTAAATGAGCTGCGTGCTCAAAAATTGTTTTTCAAACTACATTAGTTACATGCGTGTAGAGCACTGTCAGTCAGTCAACGCTGTTCGAAGTTCAGAATGCCTATTGCTTGCTTAACTATATGCCCGCGAGGGGTCTGTTATCGCTTAACGTCAGCTGATCGCAAGCTGTCTACTAAAGGTTGTTCAACTAGTAAAAGCGCTAGTAAAACCTAGAAGCGCCAAGCTCTTCTGTAGGTATGGTGGCTTAGTGAGGGAAAGTGAAGATATTTTATTTTCTCGAATAACGCTGCAAGGTTTATTCTATCTCTGCACTCTTCTCTCTCGAAGGTCTCATCAAATGCTCCTTGGTTACAGAGTCCTTTATTGTGGAAGTTATATATTTGTGGCTGCCTCTTATGATGTATGGCTTCTCAGAAAGTTCCATTAAAACTTTCCATAAGTTTCGGACTCACCCTCCTGTTTGTCAATAATATGTTTTTATAAGGTTTATTCTACGATCTTGCAGTACATTGAAAAATTTAAATCAACGTCACTGAGATTTTCTTCCATGCTTACTGTGCAGTCACAGATGTAAACTAACAGATTCTCCATAGAGGCAATATCAATGTAAAATGAGCTACCTCCCTCCTCCAAATAGGCACATCTCCAGTGTTGAAGAGGTTCAGCCCCATTTCATCAAGCCATTCAGTCAATATACTGCCCCTTGTGTCTTCCTGCGGGGACCCCATTTGGTACTCTTTGAATTAACATCTCCTACAATTAAGAGCCTTTGTGGTTGTTTCTAATTTCCGCTTAGTGTGTATACTTCACTCTTCTCTATTTATGTTTAGCAGCTAATCAAGACCAGAGGACCTGTATTTACTTACTCAAAAATTGACTTTAAAAATATACATCAAATTTAATTCAAACATAATTATAATTGCTTTGAATTAACAAGAATTTTTGAATCCAGTTATAAAAATGCTACAATAAATTCTATAATACAGTGTTAAATTACTTTGTATAGGGAATATGCTACGTAACGAATGCAGGTTACATAAGCGAAGCCCGCAAGGAATGGGAACGGAGAACAAATAACGCCATCATGGATTATGTTGTTGTGTCACAACTCCCACGAAACGCATTACTAGAGTGGCAGATATGGGCTCATCGAGGAAATTCCCGTTTTGAATACGAAGAGACAGGTTGTGTTGTGGGTAATAATAGAGTTTCTATACGACGCAGATGGAATTACGAAAACAATGTGGCGGCAATTGTCTGCTATGTATCTGCAGGTAACTAATTGTTATTATCAAATCATTTTAAATTTAAATAACACATTTATGCGTAGCAGTTTGGCCAAGCTTACTTCCAAAAATAAAATAGTCTGCCAATTTTCATTGAAATAAACTAAACCAATGGTATGTCAGAACAATAATTTGTTAAAATGTGAAGCGTATTTGTTGGTGGAAAATTTCTAATTTGAATTCCTTCCAACCAAAGAGCCTTACATCTAGTATAACACCAGATTATTCCTCCTTCCCCTCTCCTATCTGTCTTTGCGTTTAATAAACCGAAGCAATATGCTCCATCAATTGTAGTACTCACAATAGAACTTTTGTAATTAATTCAATGGGATTGTACTAAGCAAGTGAAGCAAGACAGACAATAAAAAATTGAATACTATCTATATCGTAATGTGGACAGGTTTAATTGACAAGTGTTTGTATGATCTGTGTAGTGCAAACCACAATAAAAATAAAAATATTAGTTTTTATCACTGTCTGCATTTTGTTTATTAATAAAGCAGTATATTATATTTGTTAAAAATTTAATTTGATTTTGTGGATGCCAAATAATTATTATCATATGTTTATACATATCTTTAATTTTAAAAATATATTGGTAATTTAATATTTTCTAAGAGACATATCTAAAATAGTTTGTAAGTGATCTTTATTTCCATTGAAATAGTTGTAATTGAACTAAACATTTAAATATAAATGTTATTATTAGGATAAAGATTAGATTCTCTAGTGTAAATCTACTTTTAGTTACAATTTACTTAAAATCGATAGAATTAAGTTGAATCTTAAGCCCTGTTTACACATTGTGCAAGAAACTTAACGTATAAATGTCAGATAGACTGTTGGGGTAGAATTCACAAATTACAGTTTTGGTGAACTTGCAGTGATTTCTCACGAATGAAATGTTTTGCAAGTGTGTACACATTCAGATCCGCTTGTGACAATTATTGCAGCTAATAGGATTAGTTTAAAATATTTTTCAAACGCAGCAACTAATTTATTTCGTACACAAGTAATTGCACTGTTTTTTATTTTATTTCACTGTGGAATAAAACGAGAGTGGCCCCTGGAAGAAGTAGTTAAAATAATAGAATTGCATACAATCCTACTGGATGTAAATTATGCAGGTTTCTAGATGTTAAACTATTCCTCTTCTAATGATACATTGGTAGGTGTAAACAAAATATATATTATAATTTTCTATAATTGTATACAGAATCATAGAAAATTATGATGTATATTGTACTGTTAATAAATAGCGACAGTAATTGCCGTTACTAGAAACAGTTCTGCTAGAACTTGCGACTGGAGCTTGTGGTAGTTTCTTGCGGAAAATTTACTGTAAGACTTATTGTAGGAACTCATGTCATAGTGTAAATCAGTGGAGCAATAACTCGCCCTAAGCTTCGAGTTTTTTTTTTGCATGTGTAAACGTGGCCTTACATTTAATAAGATTTGTATTTCTGAAACTACATGTGCTTTCCCAGATAACCACAGCAATGGTCTCGTAAACACTGATTTATAATATGAAAATAAAGAACACTTTGTTCATTCTATGAAAAAATTGTTTCTCCAGTTAGAGAAATTAATTGAAATAGTGATGAGTCAGCGCTCAGCTAAGGTGGATCGACAAGCGATAGTGTTCCGGCCTAATGTTTACAGAGCTTTAATTTCGCGTTGACTAAATACTGTCTCTGGTATCATCAACACAGTGCGTTTTGCTTCCTTTTGGTGGTGTTTAAATTTGGCATTATTTTTTATTTTATAGTACACTGTAAATCTTTTATGTTATTAACTTTGTTACGTACTGAGATGGCTAATTGTGGTGTATGTGTGAAATCTATTACCGCTAAACAGCTTAAAATAGTGTGTAATGATTGTGAAAAGGAGTTCCACGGAACCTGTCTTAAGATGAGTAAGGCTGATCTGGACTGTATTACAGCTGAGGGTCTAACTTGGAGTTGTCAGCCGTGTAGTGTGACGAGAAGAAAGAGTTTACGACTCGACTCCGAGGCTCAAGAAGGTAAGCTCACTCTCGAGGACCTCATGAAAATAATACAAGAAATTGCGGACGGTCAAAAAAAACAAGGGAAAAGTTTCAATAAATCGTACGAGTTTCTAACTGAAAAAATAGATGAGAATACAAAAATTATGAAAGAGCAAAGTTTGTTTGTGGAAAATGTCTCAAAATTATTGATGAGTTGTTTGTTGAGAATAAAAAACTAAATGAGAAGGTAGCTGACTTAGGAAAGCGCGTCGAGGATATGGAACAATATTCCAGAGCAAATGCCGTCAGCGTGGTCAAGGAAGTGGGCAAAGCTATGGACCTAACAGTTACGGACTCAATGATTGACGCCTGCCATCGTCTTGGTAATAAAGTGGGACCCAACAACTCCCCACCTGGCATAATCGTCAAGTTTGTGCGGCGACTGGACAAGGAGGAGTTTATGCAGAAACGTCGTGTCAAGGGAAAACTGTCCACGAGACACATGAACATGACCATGGATGAGCCTGTGTATGTGAACGAGGCCTTGGCTCCTTCGAGGAGGCGACTTCTATCGGCGGCAAGACAGGTGAAGAAGGAGAAGGACTTCAGGTTTATGTGAGTTCGCGGCGGGAAAATCTTCCTACGAAAAGAAGAAGGATCGAAAGTAATTCAGATGACTTGCCAAGCTGATTTAGATAAACTGTAATTCTTACGTCCATAGAAAAACTCAATAGTTTAAGTTTTATTATTTTTTCTCGCCAAAAAATTACACTTCTTATTTTGTTATGTAAATTCATTCAGATTAATGTCTTCCTCTCCTTACCAATAATTACATACCATGCACTCTCTATAGATGAAAGTAATAGAGGTTTTTATTTTTTATTTTGTCTTTTCTTCTTTGTTGTATTTAAATTAAATGTACAGATATATCTAAAATAACATCCAATGAATGATAGGTTTATAGTTATTCATCAAAATATAAGGAGTTTGAGGCAGAATTTTGATATTTTCATTGCTGAATTAAATTTAAATTACACAATTCCAGACATTATAATTTTGAGCGAAATATGGATAGGTTCAAGTGAAATTGACTTTTATAAAATACCAAATTTTAATTTAATTACTAGGTGTAATGATAATTACAGATCGGGAGGGGTGGCGGTCTATGTTAATAATGTAATAAAAAATGCTGAGTGTATTGAATTTCAATTACAATCTGCGGACGTAATATTGATTTCCTTTTTTTTCTGCAAAGAAATTTTCTATTTGCTCGCTATTTATAGGTTTTGTTTCAATCCAGCGAATGTATTCATAGATGAAATTAAAAATCATTTTAATGATCCAAATAGTATTTTTTTTAAATGTCAAACTGTTTAGTAATCGGCGATATTAATATAAATACTTTAGATTGTAACAATGTATCGGTGGATTATTGTAGAACTCAGATGGCAATGAACGGCTTTGAAAGTTTGATGCTAGAACCAACACGAATTACAGAACAATCTGAAACTTCTATTGATCATGTTTATGTAAGAGTTTATAACAAGAATAAGATTATAGTAGAAGCTTCTGTGATACATGCGGGAATCACTGACCATTCAATGCAAAGGGTCAGAGTTCAGGTGTGTAGTGGAATGGGCGGGGGAGTCGAGCCAATGCCCCCTTCTCCTGACCCCTCCCCTCGCTACCGAACTGTTTATGATAAACTCGATCAGCTGTTAGATAAAGCAGACTGGTCTGTTGTTTACAATAATACAAATACATCAGTAGCGTTTGATCAATTTGTAAATATGTTATACGATTTATTATTAAAAAGTAAAGTAGAGTTAAGGAAAGGTAATGGCAATAAATTAATGAAACCATGGATTAATGACTATATTTGTTTAAAAATCAAAAAGAGAAATCACATTTTTAAATTAGTAAAAAACATCCTCAAAATGAAAAATTGAAACATTATTACTTGGAATTTAGAAATAAATTAAAAAAAGAAATAAAGGTACAAAAAGATGAATTTTATAAAAGAAAATTTGAGAATTGCAATGGTAATTCTAAAGCTACTTGGAGAATATTAAATGAAGTAACTGGCCAAAGCATACAAGTTAATCAATCAATTACATTAGAAATTAATGAAATGCCTGTTGTTGACCCTTTCTTTAACTGTAGCAAATTATTTTAATAACTACTTTTTAGATATAGTAAGAAATCTGGATTTAAATACTATTCAGCCCATAGATTTATCTTAAATGGTCTATAAATGTTATTTTCCAAAAAATATGAAGTAAAATCAATTTTTGTTGAACCGGTTCTCCCTCATGAACTGATAAATATAATAAAATCATTAAAAAACAACACTTCACCAGGTTTTGATGGAATCAGTTCTTTCGTTGTTAAACAAATTTCTGTAAAAATCATTGATGTTTTGTTATTTATAATAAATTTAAGTTTTAGTAGTGGAGTATTTCTAAAGCAGTTACAAAGTGCAGTAATAATACCAATATTTAAAAGTGGTTCTAGATTGAAAAGTAATAATTACCGTCCAATATCCTTCCTTGCTTTCATGTTTTTCAAAAATTTTTGAAAAACTGATGAAACAGAAATTACTTAAGTTTTTAGATAAAACTAATTTTTTTAGTAACAAACAATTTGGTTTTATATCGGGAATGAATACAGAGAATGCTCTTTTGAATTTTATGACAGATGTTAATAATGGCTTGAATGAAGGCAAATGTGTGAGCGGTCTTTTCTTAGAAATAAGAAAAGCCTTTGACACAGTTGATCACAACATTTTATTAGACAAATTATATCAATGTGGAATACGTGGTGTAGCATATAAATGGTTTGAAAGTTATTTGGAAGAAAGGACACAATGTGTCAAAATAAATTTTTTATTAAGTGACACAGGCACAATAAAACAAGGTGTACCCCAAGGGTCGGTGTTGGGTGCAATATTATTCATCATTTATATAAATGATTTATGTAATGGGAGGCTACATGGAAATATAACTTCTTTTGCGGACGACACCGCTCTTTGTTACTCACACTCAAATTGGAATGATATACAATCAAACATCGAAAATGATTTAGAAGCAATACAGTGGTGGTTTTCCACCAATCATATGCTATTAAATGCAAAGAAAACTAAATATATCAATTTTAGTCTCAGGAAGGATGTTCACTTTGATAAACAAATTTATTATAGATGTTCTGAGTGTCTTGGAGCCCAAACCATGTTTGACAAATAAGTGTGCTATTGTGAACAGAACCACAAATATAAAGTATCTAGGAATTCATGTTGATAGTGAGCTTAATTGGAAAATCCATACAATTAGTTTGAAAAATAAAATTAACAATGTTATACGGTACTTTTATTTCCTTAGAAGTTTATGTAACGAAAGAATCTTGTGTATGTTGTATTTTTCCTTGATACAGAGCAGAATTGAATATGGAATAATTTTTTGGGGCAGTACTTATAACACCTACTTAAACACAATATATTATCAACAGAAACATGTAATCAGATTAATTTTAGGGAAAAGTAAATTTGTTCATTCGCGTCCTCTTTTTCTACATTTAAAAACTTTGCCAATTAAATATATTTTTGTGTACAAAGTTTAAAAAAAATTTTATTGCAAAAGTGGTAACTTACCTCAAAATTCAATAGAGTATAATCAAAAATTAAGAACAAGGAATCAATTCCAAGTACCAAAACCAAATAACACTTTTTATACTAAAACCATAAATTTTATGGCGCCTAGAATGTTCAATAGATTACCTAATGAAATCAAGCAATTACATGGCATTAGATTATTTTTGAAGAAGCTAAAAAAATGGCTGTTTACATTGGAGAACCTTGATTCTTTAATTGACATTCCAAAGTAGTACAGATGTGTTTTTTTATTTATTTAACTTTTTTTACATGTTTTTCTTTTGTCGTGTATTTTTCCTATCAAGACTTGTCCTTTCATGAGTTACCAATTGTTATTTATTATGTTTAGTTTATTTTCTTTTTTAATTATGGATATATTGTTCTTTAGAATAGTGTTTACATTGGAAGCACCAAATTTTAGTTAACAATTAATTGTTTGAATTCAATAAATTATAATATGATTTAAAAGTTTATTAAAGTGGCCGAAAAAAAATTCAAATTTAGTAGTAATTTACTTTCACTATCTGAAAGCTTCTTAAAAAACAACAATATTAAGAAATAGGAACCTTCAAATTGGCAAAATGCCTTGAAGGCCCTAAATTTTCTCATTCTGATTGTATAAAACATATAGTTTAAAATGCTAAGTAGTTTGTAGTTTATAGTTCTGATAATCTTATATACACCAACATTCTTTTGTTTTGTTTGACTGATCAATTAAGTAAGACTATATTTCTTTTGTTTTTTATCCTATTTTTGTACGTATAATTCTCCTATTTTTGTATGTATAAATCTTATAATATATTTATTTAGTTTTTATGTATTTAGTGTTACGTTGACATCAGTCTTGGCAAGTTTATTACATTGTTTGAACTTGGACACGTGTTTAGTTATTTTTGTATTTTGGTGACTTTTGTTTAGTTACGTATAAAAAAAGAATGATTGTTATTAATTTGTAGCAGATTGAGGAAATAAATACATTTATTATTATTATTTATTATTAAATTTGAATGTGGTTACTTTAACAGGTAGTTCAGCATCGAACCCGAGCGTATGCGAAGCAAGCTGCAAAGATGAACCATTGACTGAATCAGAATTGGAAGAGGTGTTTACGTACGCATTGAGTCGTCTAATGAGGGGAGAACCTCCTCCTTCTAATCCGGTTTGTTCGTTGCGTGTCATGTACCGAGCCGGAAGAGCTCCTTCGCCACAACTGCTTCACAACGTAATAGCTAAACTAAAACTGACCGACATTGTACCAACTGTTCTCCCCGTCTGTCAACTTAACAACCCTAACACATTTCTCTCTCTGTGCGCACTAAGACATGAGTAAAGAGATGCTCAAAGTAGAGTTACGTGTATACTGAATGCCTCTAGAAACATGTTTACTTTAGTGAAAATTGTTTTACCTTTAACGAATATTATATTATAATTATAGAAATCACTTTAAAAAAGAAATACTTGTTAAACCTTAACATAAGTTAAGAATTAATAATTTTATGATGATGACATGGTTTTGGTAATATACTTATATACAATTAGAGGGTAAGATGTTTTTTATTTAAAAAAAAACAACAAAATTAGTTCTAGCCTTCTGTCAGAGGCAGAATATTTTATTTGTATTACTATAAAATTACCTGAAACAAAATTGTTCTCATCAATAAAAGGAAAATATATTTATCTTTTTTTTAAACAATTTCTAAAGTAAGCATGTTTTTTGATAGCCCTTATATTTTCTGTCTAATTCAGGTATAAGCCTAAAGAGCCTAAGCACATGTTTTTCTCATTAGATCTAAGATGCTTTTATGTATTTTGTTAATAATTTTTAAAATATTTATCTTAAGGGTATGCAAGTATCAAAGATTTCAATGATAATCGAACATTAATTATTGTAAAAAACTGAATGTAATATTATAAAGTGTTCGAGACATAATTTGTTCCAAACGACTCTATAATATAGATACAGGTAAATAACGTATGCACAAAGTGTTTAATGAATATATTTTAATAATAAAATATAAACATATATATATATAATGTATTGAGTTTTAATGAATTATTCTACATCCCAATATACAAACTTATTAAAAAGAAATTTGTAAAGTTTTAAATCCGATTTTTAACCCTAATTCTGTCAGAAGTCTTAATTGAGTCCTCTCAGCGCGCCGCAGTAGTCAATTGAGCAGTCTGAGACAACTCGACTTTTATTGAATACTTCACACATTAAAAACCATCGAAAGGAAATGGTTTAGACTTTAATTTTTCTATTTACAAATTTGTTCTAAAACATATATTTACATAAATATGTCTTCATCGTTTTAATATTGTAGACTTCTAAAATTCTAATGGCGGCATGAGAAAGCAATGCTTCTCTAAGGCTGAAAATCGTTCGACAGAGTTGTTTTACCAAGAAGATTATTGGATTCGTCAAGATTTAAACTTTATAATACCGCATTCCAACCATTCACAGGGCCGTATTTCTAAATAGGCTGCGGCAATTAGGAATTTTTTTAAAACTGAAAATAAACCCTTTCGACTTTATTTAACAGCAGAAAATATGTATATATGTAGCTTAAGTGTAAAGTCAAAAAGGAAAGTTTGGCCTAATGAAGATAAAGTGGAGAAATAAACTTTGCCGGAAGGGATGACCTAAGAATAAATATGTTTCTATTGATAG
Source organism: Philaenus spumarius (assembly GCA_018207615.1). NCBI lineage: Eukaryota > Metazoa > Arthropoda > Insecta > Hemiptera > Aphrophoridae > Philaenus > Philaenus spumarius. Next base: position 220,024 of record JAGFPH010000917.1, on the reverse strand, counting down.
ACTCTTATATTGGTGTTTTACTTTTATACCTGTGTTTTACTTCTTATCTCAGTTATAAAATAATTCGACCACGCAGCTGGACCGTTGACGTGAATTGAGCAAATTTCCAAAATTAAATTTATAGGCCTATGTTTTAGGGCTTCAACAAACAATTTGGGAAATAAGTCTGCTCACGACGGTGCTGAATAGCTGCAAAATGCTTCGCACGCCAATCCGCATATTGGGAGTGTCTTCAATATTCAAAGCATCGCGTGCTTCGCACGCCATTCCGAAAATTGGGAGTTTCTTTAACACAGAAAGCATTGCGTGCTTCGCACGCCAACCCCCATATTGGGAGTATCTTCAATACACAATGCATTGCGTGCTTCGCACACCAACCCCACGGTGATATCTACCACATTGCTTTGAACCGGGTACTTTTATGGTATTTTACGTTTTGATCGATTTTGGGGGAACCAAGCAAGCTATAAGGTCGCGTAAAAAAAATAAAATGTGCAGAATACCATCCTACATTTATATTTTTAGAAAACACTAAAAAAAATTTCATTCTCGTAGTAAAAATGTCAAAAAATAGTTACTTCCGGTCAAAAAACGTACTTCCGGTTGTTGGATTTTTTTGGCTAACGAACTCGTCCGAGCGACGTAGACAACCAACATGTGTACCAAATTTGAACCAGATCGGACTTAAAATGCGGCCGCTAGAGTGCGAACACATAATATGTATATATTATATACATATATATATATATATATATATGAATTTTAATGACACCCAAAAACGTGTTCTAGGGACCATGATCGGTGCTCATTTGCTACTCCCGACCTTGGGTCTTATTATAAGGGCCACTGCAATAGCTCATTTTTCCTATGGAAATTCGCTAAAAAGGAATAAAGGGAAAAGGCAACTAATCTGTACCACACCTATAAATACACATGACTTGGATTCTGATTTCGTTGAAGAGTGCATCCATTTCCAAAATTACTGTGTTGCAGGTGCAGAGATTGAGCACTTGGCAGAAAAATTGTTCCAAGGAATTTTAAAATTTCTGTGATTTAATTCCCTAGAAGATGTGTACCCAAATTTGGACATCGTACTAAGAATAAGCCTGTGCATACAAATTGTGCTGGAGATCATAGTTTTTCCTGCCTCAGAAGAGTTAAAAACTATCTACGAACCAGCATTTCTGAAGGAAGGTTGAACTCACTTTCTTTACTGTGTATTGAGCAAAAACCAATAAAACACGTTCGGATAAGGGGATTATAAATGAGGTTGCTCTTAAAAAATCCCGCAAGAAAGTCATGTAAATTTGAACACGAATGAAGGTGCAAAATGTAATTCCTTTATGGGTTGTTTAATTTGTATATAAAATTTTGTTGTAGTTGGTAGCTATACTTTATTTTCAATTCAAATAATTAACTACATTTTTGTAGCCTAACTTAAACTTCATTACCCTCATACAGTAGAAATACAGTACTTTATTTATGTAAAAATATAGAGTTTTTATGGTAATTCTAAACGAGTTTTCAAACTCGTGAATTTGATAATTTACAATAGCCTACCAAAGTTTATAAAGTGGTTGTTAGTATATTATAATAACTTTGACAGATTTATTTTAGGACCAATCATAATATTTTATCTAATTAAAATTCCCTTTGTGAGCATATTTTGTATCATCATGTACATTAATAATAATAGGACCTATGTAAAAACAATAATTCTAAAACGAAAAAGATAAGCCTAACCTTTAAACCAAAAATACAGATGGACGGGCGAATATGTAAGTATGTTTTAGATTAAGTAATTAATAAACTCATTTGAGGTATTTGTGTTTAGTTATTTTGTGAAATTACCAGTTTAAAATAACCTAATTGATTGAAATCCCGTCTGCAATATTCTTTTAGGCCTGTGGGAGCATAACAAAATTCCAATATTTTGTCAATAGTCATGCCAAAGTTTAAATAAATCTTTGCAGATAGATCTTGCACATTACGGAACAGTTCAGAAAATGCAATATTCAATTAAACATATAGGTAGCAGCACCTCCTGGGGTAATAATTTTAATTATTAGCAATATTTGACAATAATAAACCCAAAGTTTAATAAAATCTTTGCAGGTAGCAGCACATTACGGTCCGGACGTGCAGCGCTTTTTAGTAGTTAAAGTATCAACATGATTTAAATATTTAGTAGAACCATTGTCAAAATAAATCGGCAAAAACACTTACCTAATTTTTCTCAGTGAGGCCACAGAGAAGAAAAATACAGAGGAAACATCTAAGCGTACGCGAATTGGGTGTCTAGCACTCGACACTGGTATCTACATTAGTAGTTCCCAGAGTCGCCATGAGAGGGCAGCATCGTCGCTGGCCCCTCCCCTACCCCCCCTCGCCTCCTGCTGCTAGCCCCTCGTCCCCTCCAGCACCGCGCGACACTCGCCTGACTCAAGGTTGTTAATGTACTCTAACAACCTTGCGCCCGACTCCCTGGCTGTCCTCGCTGCTACAATAAGTAATTGTAAAGGAAACTTGTCACAAACATGTTCTGTATTTGATTGTCATGTAGCAATAAATGTAAAACACTTGAACAATAGTACAAAATAAGTTAAATGGATTATCAAAGTAAATCAATAAATGTTTTAATTATACTTTAATTAAAACTCTTAAATCCTTATAATAGTTGCAGGAAATGATATTAATTTTAGTACACAGGATTATAAAAGAAAATATGATGCAGTTGAACGTGTTTAATCTCTCTCAAAACACAACTTGTAATAAAATATTTTACTAAATTACTAAGCCTTTGTAAAAATCAAAATAAAAGCATCAAATATAATAAATTAACACAAATAAAGAGTAATTCACCAACCTTAACACATATTTAGTAAAAATATAAAATTTGTTTGCTAAACACTATTTGTGTAAGCCAAAAATATCTAGGCTGCATACGATTATTTTTATAATTGGATAAAAATAAAGCCATTTAGTATATGACAACAGCGTATGTCCGCGAAAAATTGATGCCCGAATACAATTTGTGAAAATTGTATGAACTACTATTGTTGAAATATTATTTAAAATACAATGATAAAATATCCGCAAAAGAATACGACGTCCGAATATTATTAGCGCTAAT
>JAGFPH010000917.1:184944-212475 GCA_018207615.1 Philaenus spumarius | reverse complement strand
ATTCAGTGTGGGGTATCGTTTTATATGTTTTTGGGTACTTGAAAACCGATTTTGACAGTCAAAAAGTCATAGCACGTCGGGGTCACGTTTTTGGATCAAATTTTTTAAAGTACAGTGTGCGGTAACGTTTTATATGTTTTTAGGTACGGGAAAACCGATGTTGACAGTTAAACAGTCGTAGCACATTGGGATCAAAATTTTGAAAATTCAGTGTGGTTCATTGTTTTATATGTTTTTGGGTACGAAAAAACCGATTTTGACAGTTAAAAAGACATAGCGCGTCGAGATCACCAATATTTGAACTAAATGTAACAAACAAAAAGTAATTTTTAACTTGAATTTTCTTTTAATTCGTGTGTTCTGTCCGGACAAGCCGAAGTTTTGAAAATGTGTTCCATCTTTTCACTAGTTACGTTTTGTAAATTAATGTCCCGTAAGGTACTCACACCTGTGGTTTATTTTCATAATAATATATTCCTATTAATTTAAGGGTCTGTAAAAAACATTTAATTTCTTAAGGCAGATTGAATTTTATTATTTACCCATAAGTAGTAGTACTATTAATTGTTATTTCCTTTCAAAATATAGGTTAGTTTACATTCTAAAAACATTTTAGAGTGTCACTAACCTCAAAGAACAGAATAAAACTGTTTGACTTTTCTAACGTATCTTAAAAGACGTTTGTAAAAAAAAAAGTAAAATAAAACTAACGCAATCTAAGTTAATATGTTAGAAAAAATAAATTGTAAAAACCCCTTAAACCAATTTAGAGCTGTTTTGTATCAAATAACACCAATTAATACTGTAGTTGTTTAAACAGAATCTAAATACACAACTAAAGGGGGCGGCAAATGAGATCAAGCCTACAGGAGGCAAACTAATAAATCCGGCCCTGATCATTCTTCACTCTTATCGGTTTTTAGATGTTAAGTTTTCTATAAACCCTTGCAATTGGACAGATTTCAACGAATGAGAAAGCAAGTTTGGAACTCGCTATTTCTGCAACCATTTGCTATATTTAGGCGATGATATTTATCTACACATTCGAGTACTGATGTGTATATTTAACTTCAGGGTATAGTTTAGAATCTTTTAAATTACAATTAATAATCTAGAATTTTTCAAAATTTACTATGTTAGTAATAAGTGACAAAAAGGCCAGGTTGTGCAGTGTCATAGGTCAGTTTACGCATAAAAGGTTCTGGTAGCTTGCAGTATGGATGCAGTCAGAGTGTAAACATCCGTGAGTTGCCAGAACCACATGTTCTAATAATTCTCTTTTTTAACAACTCATATGTCGCAAGTATATATATATACTTATATTCCTTAACAACCCTTCATGTTGTGTGAAATAAAGTAAACATTATTCAAATATAACAATCCAAGTTGTATAAAACTTAACATTAATTTATTAAATTTACATTTTGAGTATAAAAAACAATAATAATAATTTTTCTTAATATTTAAATTTGTCTTATTTTTAATACGTAGATACTCAGAATCATGATTTATATAATTTTGAAGAGTTGTATTCTGAAAAGTTCAACATATTCTGACAAGTTCTGTTTCTAGGAGTAAATGTACATGGTAAAACTATCAGTCTTGTCATCTCATGGAGAGAGCAATTTATTTGTTTCTTGGTTTTGTTGGGATGTCCACTTATTAGTCTGAAAATAATATACATACTAATTAATATAAAATACAACAAAAAAGACACTTTTTGCAGTAAAATTAAATATTTGAAATGGAATGGAGGTGTATGTTAAAAATAAGCCATAAATCCTATTTTTGTTTTACTTTGGCCCCCATATGAAATTTTGATAAGCTTTTGGTTTGAAGAGTAAACAATAAAAGGCCAATTTTAAATAAATTTTGGATCTAAGTTAACCCTTAACGGGCGGCTAGCGCCTTTAGACAGAGCACGACCAAATATCTAAGCGCGGTTAGCGCCTTTAAACTCAAATACACGCTTAGATGATTCCATAATTCACGAAACTTCCAATATAGTGCAGAGTGATGTTCTTTGAGTATGTTTAGACCAAATAAAAAATATAAGCAATGTCTGTTACGCCTTATCGGTCTGTGTTCTGTCGCCAGAGCAATTGAGTCTACTATCACAAGTGTTCTCAGCGCGGCTTACACTTATAGATGCATCTGTTTCACTCAGCTGTTCCTTGTTTGTTTGTACTGACAGCTGACTGATATTCATTCTGAAGTTTTAATTTTGTATAAGTTCTTGTTTTTCTTAGTTAATAGTTTAGTACGTAATTATTTTATTTTTTAGACAACAATAACTATGCTTTTATGTATTAAGTTTTTGAATAATTGTAAATTCTGCTGCGAAGTTTAGTTTGAATTTTTTTTTAGTTCCTAAAAAATATTGAAAACTAGTTTAAAATTAGTTGAGTATTTTTCGTATGTACTTTTTAACCTTATGAATCGAAATTTAAAAAGAACGTTGAGAAAATAAATATTTTTTAACTCTAAATGAGCGGTAGCCCATATTTTAGCTAAGGCCTTTAATGGTTAGCAGTTTTACTTACCTAAACTTTAATAAAAGACTAAGGTTTTACCCGTTTTCCAGCAAAAAACTGTAACAAAACACAATTGTAAAAATTACTTAGATTAACAAATTCCGTTAGACACAAAAAATAATCATGAACGTTGACGTTTAACAGATTGTAAACATAACCAACGTAAGTTATAACCTTGTTTATGTAAGTTGTAAAAAAGAATTATATTTATAATTAATTTGGAAACATAGAATCTTTCAACATAGTATCTGAATATTTCATTAAAACACATCATTGTCATAATCATACATTTTGTTCAACATTGGAAGTATCTAGCCGCCAATAATATCTACTTCATGTTTCATAAGCCTCTGATACATCTAATCTCTGGTGCCGTTCTCATCACTTATCAAGACAATTATGCCGCTTTACAATCCCATGCAGTATGTATCTACTTAGTTCTGCCTAAACCCAATGTGACACCTAAGGCAATATAATAACCCTCTTGCCACACTGCTCATTCATATTTGTATTCTAGACTTATAACTTAAGAAATAATTGTTGAGATTATTCTAAAAATGTTTAAAACACAAAATTCTTCAGACTTTAACACCTGCCCCTATCCATTTCTTTATCACACACTATTAATATTATGAATCTTTAACTCAAATTCACTGGAGACATGCACTGTGCTCTTGAGTTAAAAAATGCCCCAGATTTGCCTTTTTCGGCTTAAATGAATCAGACGTTGAGTGACGTTTCTATTTCTCTTCACCTCTTAATCATTTTGGAAAACAATTTAGAGCAAAGATTTGCAATAATGTTTTCTTGTTAGTTGAAAAATCATTACAGAAACTTTTAACTTATTGTAAGAAGTTTATCGTGCAGAAGTAATGTCCCATCCTAGTACGTTTTGGTGGCACAAATCTTCCACTGAAGGAAAGGAAGATGTTGAAGATAAACATCAAACAGGTTGACCGTCAGCATCTCTTAGAGTGTAAAGTGAACACAGCTTTTGTAATGTACGAGAAGATCGTTGTATATGTGATTGATTTTTAGCTGAAATTATGAATGTTTTATGAACATTCTCATATGTTTTATGAATATTTTGATAAAACAATAAAATTTGTTACTAGTTGTTGGGCTCCCTATGTGATATTGCTTGTCCAAATAGCGTAGCGGATTGTACTTTGCCAAGCCTGCAAAACAAGGAAAAGCTGTCACAGAAAATAATTCTTGGATGTTTCCCAATGACCCAAACATGAAGCAGCAAAGCTTACAATGGAATACCTCCTACTCATCAGCTCCAAAGAAAGCCAAAGTTGTACTAGTGCTGAAAAGTTAATAATGGAACCGTTATTTTGTATCATACTAAATAGTTTTACTTCTCTGATCATCAAAGTTCCATATATCAGCGTACTTTTCTCATTCATACAGTAACTATTGAGTATCATGTGTTGGCAGGGTTGCATACGACACTGTAGCATTACAACAAGAATTGGCCGAAAAAGGAACCCAGCCAACTTTCAAAAAAGTGTTAAAAGAAAAAAATGTTCGCAACAATATTAAAAAGTCACCAAAACCTTAAAGGCTACCTGCAACATCTTTGATTCAAGGCTTAATTTGTATTCAAGGGTTGGGAAACCTAATAGAAAAAATGCATACAAAAACAGGGAAATATTAAAAAAAAGAAACATGTAAACTAGATGATTAAACCAATAGTTTATGAATAATAACATTTATCTCGTAGTATTACCTCATAGAACAACCCTAGTAGAATAAAACTAAAACAAAGTCTCACAATCGGTAAATTTATTTATTCAAACCATATGACTATGTAGCATCTGCAGTGATACCAGGGCTCTAGAACAAGGGCTATACCATTTTGCTCATTTACGGTGACCCAGTATCAATCGCCTATGACGTCACCACGCTGACACTACACCAGCTGGTAATATTTCAGTAATGTATGCGCTGTCATTAATTCGCTGTTGTAACTCGATGGAAAAGCTTCAGTAAAATAAAACTTAGATATTCTTAATCTAAATAAAGTACGGATTCTAACAGTATAAAAAACATTTACTTTAACAGGTATTTCGAATTTTAATAATTGAAAATATTTGAGAATTATCACTGACTGACTTGGAAAAGTTACTAAGCGAGGAAATTTTTTATTTTTGGGTTATAAATAAACTTCCAGCGGGAAAGTTGTAGCCAATGAATTGATCTAAACTTTTCAATTCACCGATTTGTGATAAAATGGTTACATCATTTTGGAATCGTTTTTAAATGAGCGCGAGGAAGTGCCGCGCCGCCACTCCCGAAGTACAGTTGTTTGATACAGAAATATTTACATCCTTATCCATTACGTTTATGTACATATTGTTATTTTAACCCTTGACTACTACGGAGGAGTCTGTCAGACCGCTTTGTTTAAACATGTGTGGTTACTTAATTTAAAAAAAATAAATTTCGTTTTTGTATAATTTTTTGGGTTTTTTAAATTTATACTGTAAAACATGCAATATATATTATACAAATTTTTAAATGAAAATTATGTTTGAATTATTTAAGGAAACCAACATATCTATTATTGTAGAGTACCTTAGCAACAAGGACAACATATTTTTCAACTGTAAACATGCACATGTTCTTATTTCAATGGATCGATTTTGTATGTATAATCACTACGGAACGTTTCTCAGACCGTAACAGATCGATAACTCACAAAGCGGTTTCGATTTCACTCATGCGATTCCATTGCTCAACTGACCACCCAAAGTCAGGAAGGTACTGTGAAGTGCGGGATACACTGTTCCAAGGCGAGGGAGAAATCCCTGTTGAAATTTCCCGCGCGGTCTGATAGACGGTTCGTAGTAATTAAGGGTTAAGATAATATAGTAAATCACTTCTCCCCAGGTAATTATGCCAGCTAGAAAAAAAGTAAGCATTTTATTTTAACATAAACTAATTATAATTTATAATTACAATTTGATATTATTGAAGTAGACACAAAAAGTTAAGTTGGAGGTTAACATTTAAAAAATAATATCATTATTTCGGTTATTCAAAGAAATAAAATTAGAGATTTTTTTAGTTGGCATAATTACCTGGGGACAAGTGATTTACTATATTACCTTAAAATAAAAATATGTACATAAACGTAATGGATAAGGATGTATATATTCCAGTATCAAACAACAGTACACTGGGAGTGGCGGCGCGTCACCGCCTCGCGCTCATTTAAAAACTATTTCATGATGATGTAATCATTTTATCACAAATCGGTGAATTGAAAAGTTTAGGTCAACTCATTGGCTACAACTTTCCTGCTGGAAGTTTGTTTGTAACCCAAAAATAAAAAAATTCCTCGCTTAGTAACTTTTCCATATCAGTCTGTAATAATTCTCAAATATTTTCAATTACTAAAATTCGAAATACCTGTTAAAATAAAAGTTTTTTATACTCTTAGAATCCTTACTTTATGTGGATTAGGAATATGTAAGTTTTATTTTACTGAAGCTTTTCTGTCGAGTTACAACAGCGAGTAAACGACAGCGCGCACAAGGAGTCCGCTGCTCTAGTCTTCGCAGTTATCAGTACAGTGACGTCAGAGTGAAACTGGTGGCACAGTGCCGAGATCAAAGAAACGGTTTAGCCCTTGTTACAGAGCCCTGAGTGATACCAGCTATAATAATAACATGTTAAATGAGTTTTCATGTTAATAAATTGGAATCTGTTTACTGTAGCTTGTAACCAACATTATTGAAGATGGTGACATTGTCATTAATGAGGAAAAAACATAATTTTGTGTACAGGTTTTATTCTATTAAGAATATCATTTCATAAGTAAATTCACTTTCTCTGTATATTATATTTCAACAAATGAAAGATTAATTTACCTTAGCAATTTGACCAATAGCAGATCCCATTTTGTGATGTGTTTGTAAAGATGTCATGATCCACTGAGGTAACATTTTCTGTGTACTCGGTCTAGCATATCTCTGATCAAGCAGCAACACCGTAGCGTAGTCCGCTTTATGTCTTACTGCACGACCGATGCATTGGTTTACTGCTTTCATGCAAAGGTTTTCATAATGGCGTTGGCCTGCAGTTTTGTCCTGGTAAAACAAGAAACATATGGCTATTGTAGTGTTACGGTTAAATCTGCTGATTGAAAAACACACAAGTTATAGCATCTAAAATGTGATCCTCTAGGACAAAAATAAATTGCGCTTAATGTAGTACGTATACCAACTTTATAAAAAAACCAAGTTAAATAACTTTGTTAAAGAGTTTGGAAATAAAATAAATATTAAACAGAATTCTAAAATTCTCTAATTTTTTCATTTCTTTTCTACAGATATAAACTTTTGTAAATTTACTTACCACTTGATTATTGAGGTACAACATTTTTTCCTTCAGCTCTGGACATGTTATGTTAGGATATGGCATGCCAACGACAATAACGCAACGACCTAAATCATCACTGAAGTTGAGCCCTTCACTTAATTTTCCTCCTAAAAAGAACAAATTTTTGTCCATATATATGTTATTGAATATAGAATACATTCTAAGCTAGACATAATGTTTTCATCATTGGTACTAAAACTACTGAAAATCTTCAGGGTTCATACACAGCTAACCTGGTGAAAAATGCATTGAAAGCTGGAGGTATGCATTTGATAAAAGTTAAACCCCTTTCTGCCCTTAACCTAAAGCCTCTTTACAGAATGGTTGCCTGAAAGGTAGAGGGTGTACAAGTGTCTGATGCATTACTTGTAATGGAACTGGCCAAATTCGCCCATTATACTAAAAAAACCTGTAATGGTGTGAAGCAAGGTGAACAGTTGATTTGGTTAATTCCAACAGCCCTCCAAGCATGTGTAGTCAAAGAACAACCACTTATAGCAGTTTTACAAGTACAAGGATATCTGGGATGCTTATGACAAACTTGGAAGGAATTCTAAATAGTCTTTTGTAGTACGTGCAATAACAATGTTTTGTTCAATTTTTATTTAAATATAATACTTGCCACTATATCCTGAAGAAATCTGCAGCTTATCTATCATTGTTTTTAAAGTCAATTATAACTTTACACAGTTACAACATGTATCTGGATACTACCAGATATTGTACCACCAAAAATATTATATGCACAAGCAGGAATTCTCATAAAAATCTCTACCATTATTATACCTACCATGCACACTATCATGCCTATCAATCACTATGTTTTATGATCCGACCCATCTGCACTATTAAATGAAAAAGTCCATTTCCAGTCAAACACCCTTTTCGACAGCATCCTTAGGTTGAAACCCCTTCAGGCAGAAGACAAGGTCATTCAGTACTGACCAGATAATGAACACGAAGGTGATTCATATTAATTTATTTTTAATAATTAGTAACATATGATGTGTCCTAGGCGTTGTATTTTATGGTTCAAGTGTTGTAATATGTTTATATTTTGTGTAATGTTTTTATTTCAAATTTGACACACATTATTACAAATGCAAATAAAAATCGGTTCGACAATGAATTAATGAAATAGGCAAAATGATCGTCACTGACTAAGAAATACGTTACTGGACTGTGAGCAGAACACAATAGTATATTTCGCACCTAGGGCCGAAAATGAGGTTTTGCAGGCTTGAGATCGTGTTTCAAGTTCGAGACGGAGTCGAGAACTTTAAACGGTCGAGAACTGCAAAACCCTTTCGGCCGTGGTGCGAATGCTATTTTTCACCACACTACACAATAAAATAAACACTACATAAAATTAAAAAAGAATATTTATTTAGCACACATGAAAATGAAACTTTAAGGTTATAAACTAGCTAGCTATGGAAAGTACAGTTTAACCTCAGTGTAGTTTGAAAACAGCCTAACATTTAAACATTTCTTCTGCTTTTCTTTTTAATGATTCTGGTATTTTGGCAATATTAACGTTAAAAATGCACAGTACAAAACATAAATAACACAATACAACTTTGAGGTTATGGCTCCTATAAGCAGCAACAATAATAACTGGTTGTTAGGCAACGGTGAAAATAACAATTATGTGTGTGCCACTAGTCTGTCGGCAATACCTATTGAATCATTTGCCATATGGGCCTATTTCATAACGAACTTGTGTTGAGATATACGTTCATATTTTAATTGAATAAACGAACAGCTGACTTTACGGCCCTAGGGCAGAAAAGAGCTACTTTCGGCCTCCAAATGATGTTCCGAAAATAGCTGAAAACATCGTAGTGTGGTGAAAAGGTATTTACATTTATATAATTACCAGCCCATAAGGCAAAAACAAAAGAATATGAATTCAGCTAGCTACGCTAAAATTGCCTATAAATTTATTGTAATTTATACTTCGGAAGTATTTATTATTTTTTATAATCTTTCATGTTGTTTTTTTTTTTTTATGACGAAACGTTACAACATATTGTTTTGGCCATCTCGATATTTTATAAATTTCAGGCTTTAACTTAGTAAACAAAATATTAACATGTTAACACTTATAATATCTTAACTTGATAAGAGAGTTTTTTCATGTGTTGTTAACATTACATTCTGGCAAACTATTTTTGGTTCCACATAATAATATGCAAGAACCATAGCACAATACCAGGTCATGATCTTATTTAACACTGGTATATCATGTATTAAAACAAATTCAACTGAGTTGATACACACCTACTACACTGAATAAGAGAGCACCGTTAGGCCTGATGCTTGGGTTAGTTTTAGCTTTGTCAACAGCTGAAGCAAAATCTGCTAACACTTGGTCCACTTGTCCAGCACGTTTAGGTTCACGGAAAATCTAAACAATAAATTATTACCTCTTCATATATATTAACTTCTAACATAAACATTAAAACTATAATAACCTAAATTAAATTAATCTCAAATTGCATAATAATTTATATCAGCGCAGTTTTTCTAACGTTGTAACTTTGTGTCCATAGGACTAATAAAAAGGACGGAGAGTGGAATATAACACACGGAAAAAGCTTATGATAACAATCAGATTCAAACATATGAGAGACCAAACTTGTTTTAATGTCCACCACACACCAATTGAGATATTGCCACTCCCTTATTAGTCAAGAAAAATATAACATATTTTATATTTTAATTTTAATCGACAATGAGATTGCACTGAAGATATGAAATATTTAAGGTACTGTAACAAAGATCCAGTTTTCTGAAAAACTCAATTTCTATTGAGAAAGATAATCAAATTCTTGAAAATAATTGCTTAATGTATTTTGTATGTACAGCGTACATTTAACCCTCACCGTGCCCTGGTTATAGCTCAAATTGGCAAGCCAAATTTTAGTGTTTTGCATTCGTATTTTAAAAAATTTGCCAAAAATAGTAATTCAATCCCAATCCAAAAGTGTTCTGTACCATTTTGTAGAGAAAAGTTCAAAGAATTCATATAGGCCCTATGCAATTAAAAAATTTATTGATGTAAAATTGTAAAAGTTAATAGCTCAAGAAATAAAAAATGTTCAGTAACGAAAGGAAAAAGTTCAACTTTAGGCCTACGTAACAAGTAGTAAAAATGTTTTGTAATTTTTTTGTAAATAGAATTTTAGTTCTAAATAGAACTGTATAAAAACATTTATCAATTTCAAATTTCTTATTTTGAAAAAAACCGTTTTTATGTTCCAAATACACGACCGCTAACAAAACCAGGCCTAGTTTGAAACATAATTTACTAATATATGTTTTGCCCAGAAATGAAATATTATTATAACAAAGTGTAGAGGATAAACCAAAGAAACGAACGGTATACTTGTCTTTTCTTAGTTCATAAAAGTGTTTGAGTTAGCTTTATTTGAATAACATCAATCTAATGAAACTTCGCCGGTGAGATAGCACGGGTCATTTGAATAACGTGGGAACGGGACGCGCTAGGTGGTCTCACCAGATATGTACATTCCACTGCTGTCTAGACGAATAAAAAACTGGTTAGAAAGATCAAACTATTCTCTACAAAATGGTGAAAAGAAATCTGTCGAAACATAAGGCAGTGCCTTCCCAATATCGGTTGACAAATGGGCTGTTTCATTGGTTGAAAACTGTCCAATCGCAAGGGTTTACAGAAATCTTTGTCTTAAATCGTGTAAAATAATGACATCTGATTGGAAGGCACTATTAGAAAGATAAAATCTTGACGAGTCCAATGGTAGCTTTATATCTCGATAGAAATACCTGTAGGTGAGCTTGAACGTTGAAGAAGTGGGAAATAACAGTGCAATTGTATGCAAATTCACGCGTTGAAACAGCTGTAGCCCGATCTGCATATTTTAAAACGATGATTAGGTATGTAAATATACGTTTTACAAAAAAAAAATTAAAGTTTAATTGATTGCGTTTCCAACGGCACCGGTTTTATTACGATTGGATGATTTTAAGTGTATTAAATAACGGAATATGCAAATTCTCGCATATGTTCGAAATGGCTGCATCTTGTGCCTGAGAGAACATCACTTTGTGCAGTCTGGCACTGTGAGGGTTAAAAAAAGAAGTGCTAGAAAGTTTCACACAAGGCGTGCGTTCCATTTCATATAATCAATACATATGCTCTTTGGTTTTTCTAAGTATGGGTCTTACAAATTGGAATAAAGAAATCAAATGTTGCCTATGCTTCAAGAATGGTATATTTTATGGAAAAGAAGGGTCTTCATATGACAAATGAAAATAATTTTGAGTGTCACCTGCCAGAGCCAGAGAGCCTACTATATTGTATTTAAAATCTTCAAAAGTTTCTAATTTTTTATCTTTTGTTTTAATGGGGGACACATTAACATTTTTTAATAAAATTTTTTATAATTTTTTAAAACTAACTTATAAAAATATCAATTTTAGTTAAAAGTTATGTAGCGACTGATTCAAGAAGTGATTAACCCTACAAACCCAATTTGTATTTTAAAACAGAATTTGTGAATTTTTCAAAATTTGATACTAAAAATTGAGTTGAAAAAACCAGTTGATACATAAGATTCAGTATCGGTAAGTCTATTTTAAGTGAATTTAAATTCTGTTGCTATATCATGAATAGTTTATTAACTATAAAATTTTTTAAGAAAAACTGACACTTTTTTCGTTGGGTTTAAACATTTTTTCAGAAAAAAATGAAGTCAAATAGAATTCAGATACAATGATTACCGTAAGTCATTTTTATAGAGAACAAAGTGCCTTTTAAAATTGTAAAACTATAAAAATTAGTTGTTGAAATAAGATTATAAGAAAGATTGTCTTCTTTGATTAAAAATAAATAAAAGTTTTTAATGTGTATTTAATTACCTGCTTCTTAGTGGCTAACTTGGCAATGGCGCCTGATTTCTCTAAGTACTGATACACCGTCTGTTCATAATCATAAGAAGGGAAGAAGCAAACAATCCCAGCAGGCACAATGTTACACACATTATCCAAAATTCTTCCAATCTCATTCAACTAAAACAATAATAACAATAGTTATTAAAGTTAACTTACTTTTTTGTACATCTCGTGACTTCCCCCCCCCCCCTCCCAATGAATTTCGAAGATCTACTCCATCTTCAGAATGATATCCACCTTCCAAATTCGCCAACACATTTAAAAAAAACATTAACACTTCAAGACATTTGGTGGTCCTAGAACGACAAAATATGTATTGAAGAACTGGGAATCATTCTGAAGATGGAGTAAATCACCGAAACAAGTCATTGGGGAAAAAGGAAGTCATGTGATAGACAACAAAGTAAGTTAACTTTAATTGTTAATTAATATTTATTTTTAAACTAGAAATTGTACCTTTACCAAACATACAGAGATTTAAATATGTAGTGAACATATATGCTAAACCTATATTTGAAATCTATATTGAAATACTAAAATTAAAATAAGTAAAATTTGTTAGTACTAAAAAGACTTATTTCTAGAAGTTCTTCTGGCCAATTTTAACAATTATAGAGTTATTATAAAGCTTATTTAGAAAAGTTTTGTAAATTACTGGAATTGCTCTTTTTCCAAAATTAAAAAAAAATTTCATTGTTGCAATCCATTCACAGCCGAAGAGATTAGGTACTGCTGATCTTAAAAACATTTGACATAAGACCTATTCATCAATGATCACTGTACCTTGATTATTCTTTCCTTTAATTTTTGCTTTGTCCTATCCTTTAAAACTTTCTCTGCCTATTTGACTTTACCCGGGTAGCACGATTGCCTTTTTGTAGGATTTTAGGTTTTCTTTGGGATAATCAGTACTTGCATGCGTAAAACGAATACTGGACTCAGAAAGCATAAGTACAGATGTTACGATATGTTCTGATAGTCAGGCGGCCATAAAGGCCATCATAGCTTCAAGAACGTCAAAATTGATTTGGGAATGCCCGTTATTGCTGGATCAGCTGTCGAGCAGTAGACAAGTAAGACTTGTTTGGGTCGAAGTAGTAGAAAGGAATGAAATAGCAGATGAACTGGGTAGAAGAGGAGCTGAAACTCCACCGATGGGCTCAGAACCGATGATAGGAATATCAAGGGGCTATGGGGAAAAAGTGTAAGAAAAAATGTTCAATCAGAACACTTGCAGAGATGGAGAGAGACGGTAAGAGGTCAGAGACAAGCATACGATTTTGTTGATGGCCTGAATGGATATCTAAGCAGAACACTGCTGGGTCTTGGCAGGCTGGAAGTGAGGTTGTTGGTCGGGACACAATTCTCTGAAGAAGCACCTCCACCTGATGGGGCTGGATAACAACCCATTATGTCGAAGGTGTGGAGAGAAGGAGGAAACTTCTTTCCATGTTTTATGCGAATGTGATGCCCTCGCATCACTGAGGCAGAAATATCTGGGACAAGGATACTCCGACACCAGTTATATACGAGAGGAAGCATGGACTCCTTCGTTTCACGAAAAGGGCGGGTTTGATATGAACTGCTGCCTGGACATGGGGCACAGAGGATCTCATGGTTTAGGTGCAGTGGGTCCTGGTGGCAGGTCACACAACCCCCTAATAATAATAATACTGATTACATTTTGTATCCTTGTAGATAGCTGTAAACTGACAGACAGAACAAAACATAAATGTGTGCTCTTACCATTGCATCAGAGTTGCGTTGTTGATAAGAGAAGTCCAGC
Organism: Philaenus spumarius; assembly: GCA_018207615.1. Taxonomy (NCBI): domain Eukaryota; kingdom Metazoa; phylum Arthropoda; class Insecta; order Hemiptera; family Aphrophoridae; genus Philaenus; species Philaenus spumarius. Next base: position 198,825 of record JAGFPH010000917.1, on the reverse strand, counting down.
TGTTTGTTTGAAGGTCCTTGAGTGAGCGCTATAGGCAATATATGATCAGGTGGAATGACATGACCACAAGAATACTCCAACACTCTGGATAATGAAGCTCCTGCGCTGAGAAACAGCTGTTCTCTAAACTCTGAGATGGGTTGCATTGTTCCTCCGGCTACAATTACAGACCTATGCAAATATTGAAACTTTAGAAAAAATCTGGAAATTGGTTGACCGTGCAGGCCAACCCTAGAACTTCCCGCTTAGTTTGAATTTTAAACGCTTAAAAATGAGTTTATTTGTTAAAATACCAAAAAACGAAAATTTGTGACTTTTTAAACAACGATAACTTTTGAATGCGTCGTTCGATTTTCATTTTTAAAAAAGCATTCTACGCAGTTTTTAAAGCACAAAAAGAAAATGTACAAGTTTATATTGATTGGTTGAGAAATCTGGAAGATATGTTAAAAAAATACCAAAAAACGCAAATTTGTGAATTTTTAAAAAACGATAACTTTTGAATGCGTCGTCCGATTTTCATTTTCAAAAAAGCAGTTGATGCAGTTTTTTAAGCAGAAAAAATTTATACATGGTTTTATAGTGATTTTTTCGCACGCTTTAAAGTTATTTTTAAAAAACATAAAAATTCCAAAAAAAATTTAGGTTATTTTTTTAAATTTCTTCGGATTGGCTCGATGGATTAACTCTCAAATCTAATCAGATCTAAGTTTTGATACACCCTTTCGAATGACATGTCGTAGAATTCAATCGGTTGATTCGTTTTTGAGAAACTGTACGACAAAAATTTATTTACACACATACATCCACACACACACACACACACGGTCGGACACCTCGGCGGGAATAGTCAGAATGGCTTCCTGGGACCTCAAAACGTGGAGATTTAATGAAAACTCGACTTTCGAAAATCGGACCGAAATCAATAACTTCCCTTTATTGGTAGCGGGAAGTTAAAAAACGGTACCAGGACCTGGCACATACTTTCTCACAAACGTATTTAAATTATTAAACAGATTCATTGTGACTTCATAATTGTAGGAGAGATGATATTAAAGTAGGAGATTAACTAATAAATATTATTATTATTAGTTAGAGAGAAAATTATTCGATCGATTTCGAACAAATTTGCACAAAACATGTCTATTAGGCCTGAATAGATGCACGAAAAAAGGTTTTGAAAAATAACCCCCTTTTTGGCCAAAAAACCCCCAAAAATCAGTTATTATTATTATTAGTAGCTAAACAAGAATTTTTAGAAAAATACGGGTTTCTGCATATGGTAGGGAACATTAAAGGCTACAAATAAGCCAAATTTGATGAAAATCATTAGAGCCGTTTTTTTTATAAAAAAATAACTGATTTTTTGGGAATTTTTGGCCAAAAAGGTGGTTGTTTTTAAAAATGTTACAAAACCCTTTTTCGTGCATCTATATAGGCCTAATTGACATGTTTGGTGCAAATTTGTTCGAAATCGATCAAATAGTTTTCGCTCTAGCTTAGTATGCATACAGACATACATACATACAGACAGACATTTTGTAAAAACCACTTTTTTGGACTCAGGGGGTCCCAAAACGGATATTTCCACAAAAATCTCAACATCGATTTTTTTGCGATCACTATACTACTTTCTCTATACTATAGTATAGTGAGAAAGTAAAAGGGAGTATTGGTTAGTTGAGTAACTTAATAGTAAAATCAGTAAAGAAAGTTTTAGTTTCATATTCATGACGTCTACTAAACATTAAAAACTAAAATTTATTACTTTCTAATATAAAAAAATCATAACTTTTAAAATGTATAGATATAGTATGGAGTAGGTAGAACTCACTATTGAAATTTATCACACGTACATTTGTTTTTTCTACAGAATCTCAAGAGTTTTCTGCACTAAATTATAATATAATACAAAACAAAAGCTTGGACTGAATGTAAAATAAATGGTTCATTCAAATTTATATAGGCTTATAGTTTCTTTTTTCCGCTTACTAAAATAGCACAATAAATTTAAATAAATCAGGCAATTTCCACTGAAGAAATTTAAAAGTGTTTTTATTATGAAAAAAATGTATAATGCTGAAAACATTGGCATTTATCACTCTACACTCCATATGCTACATTAAATGTTTAAAAGTACCTTGCTTGTTGAACAACTTCAGAAAAATGGGATGCTGGGTTGAGTAGTAGGAACTTGAGTGTACCCTGACCAATAGTTGCCTTCTTGGTGCATACAACTCTACCGTCATCACAGCGATTGGTTAAGGCTTCAAGGAATGCTAATACAGGTAGTACTGGATTGTTACTGATTACATCCTTGTTGTCTTGTTCCTGTATTTCAACTTCAACTATGAACAAACAGCAGTCGGTAACGTAGCATTTTATAATCTAACGTTTGCAGCATTAGAAACCTACTATACAATAGGTATATTCTTATTAACAAATGCAGGAAGTCAAGCAAGTTTTAATTTTTCATGAACATATTTCTAATTAGTACCAATACCTAAAACATTTTCTCTCTTCAATAACCTGCATAGATCAGTGGATCGTAAATTAGGTCCGCTAGCCCATAGGAGAAATAATTTTAAAATTATTTAATTATATTTAGGTCTAAATATTTCAAAAATTTTAATTTATTGGTAACATGTGTTCAAATGAATTTTGTGCGTAATTATTTTAAAATGTAAGTACAATAGTCCAAATTTATGTATACTTTGTGCATAAATAAGCAAGCATGTTTGTTGTAAGCACAGCTGTCAAAACAAGTCAGTAGAGTACAACACTTTGCAGCTGCTAAGTCCATCATGCCGTCACGGCACTCGGTCAGTCGACTGATAAAGTGTGGTAAAGCACCTTGGAGGTAAACCACAAAATTAGTACTCCATATAAAAAAAAAAAAAAATGTTTTTCTTAGATTCAAAAAGCATACATTATTATTTTTTATTAAGTTGATAAAAGTGTTTAAACATGACTAAAATAATTGGTCTATTTGTGATAGAGTTACAAAATAAATCAGTAAGAATATTTAATTAAATCATTTAAAGAAATGATTTTTACCTGTTATAATTAATGTAGTAGCAATAAAACATTGGAAAATATAAATTTAAGTAAGTGGTGCATTACAATACTGGCTGTTTTTTGTAAAAATAAAATTGCTTTAACAAATATACAGTCTCTATTAAAAATACAGTTGAACTTGGTTTTAGCGGCCTCGGCTAATGCATCAACTTGGACATGGCGTCTTATCTTTTACATTATTATAAACCTCTGTTTTAGCATCAATAAATATTTTAACCACTAAACATGGTAACTTCATAAATCTACAAAATATCATTGTCAAACTGTGAATCCAGTTTTCTCAGAACTCGAAAAATGTTAGAATTCCCCTCCTCCTCAGAATCAAACTGCGAATTAAACAATCTACGTATTTTTTTTCACAAGTAAAATTTCCGGTGGGTCCTATCAAAGTCCGGTAAAAGGGGCAGGGTTCCACTACAAGCAACACTGCTAACTCTTTCAATCCGCAATGACAGTTGTGTGTAACTAAACCCATGACCTTGCTGGGAAAGTGTTTGGACAAGAGAAAAGCACGGCAAGACTCAATCGTATAGCCTGGCAAGACATTTACGTAGTTGTGATCAGACAGTTGACCCCCCCCCCCCCCCACAGTAATGTTGACACTTTAAAATTTTTGCGTGTTTTTTAATACATTCTGTTTTTAATACAATTTGTTAATACACATGTATTTCCTCATTAAACTTTACACATTAACCAACGTTACCTAATTTATAATTGTAGGTGACCTCAGCCAATGAATACAGAAACTATAAGAAGCGCAATCCCCATGTTAAAAAATTCAGCCCAGTTTTATTTGAATTTGACGAGGTTGCCACGGCATTCACTAGGTAGCGGAAGCGCCACTGTCGCCGCCGTGCCTGTGCTAGAGTGCTAGAGAGACAGAGAATGGCACTCAGAGTCTGAGTGAATGAACTAAGGCGAAGCGTTGGCCCAGCTGAACTGCTACTAGGGAAATACACCATTTCTCTCTTCCTTGTCCAAGGCAACAAGTTTCCATTTGTTTGTAGCTATAATATTTTAAGTATATATAATATAATTTGAATTTTTCCGGCTAATAAATTAATGTATAACTACCCATAAAACATTAATCACAACATTATTTTCAAAATGCAAATGAAAATTATCAGAATATTGGTAAAAGTACTGTCAACATATTATAATAATAATTTTGAAAATACACCATCATATATGGGAATAAAACTTTAATAAATTGTTTTTTGTAATTAATAAAATATAATTTTAAAAACAAGTTATAAATTATCTCTTTAAAAAAGGTTTTTATTCTGTTGAAGAGTATTTACATTATTGATGAGTTATCTGAATATTTAAATAAAACAAATAAAATTTGCTTCAATTCGCAACTATTTACACCCACTGGAAAGGTTAGAATAACAACTGTCTCTTGGTAGCAAAAACCGATTGCGCGCGAAAATGACGGGGCAATGAGTCGATGAGTCACCAGCCACGGTATATTTTTGTATACACTTCTATTAAGAATTAAATGATAAAACCTTTGTATATTTTGAAAACAAATTTCAAAAAATGTTTACTACTTTTTACGTAGGCCTAAGATTAAAGTTGAACTTGTTTCTTCTGTTAGTGAACATTTTTTGTTTCTTTAGCTAATAACTTTGAAAATTTTTCATCAATAAATTTTTTACCTGCACATTTAAATTCTATTCTTTGTCATAATATAAAGAGCTGTAGTATTATTTGTCGATTTCTATACATAATAATAAAGTAAAATTAATACACTTAAATGTCATTTTATATAGTTTGCTATGCCATGTTTATGTTGTCATTGTTATTTTTCTTTCCGTAATTATGTGTTACTTTGTCATACTATAAAGAGCTACAGTATTATTTGTTGATTTCTATACAGAATAATAACGTAAAGAAAATACACTTAAATGTCATTTTATATAGTTTGCTAAGCCATGTTGATTGAATGGTAAACAATGTTTAGATTAAAATAAATATTAGTATCATACAACATTCTAAATCATTTTAGCTTTAATCTTCGAGTGATTAATGAAAATCAAACTTTTTACCAACGGGGAAAAGCAGTTAAAATGTATTACTAAAGCTATGTAAGTAATTCAAAACCTGAGACAATAAATCGTCTGATAGTATTCTATAACGAGACGGTAGCCGTGAGCCGTGGGAATATAGCGAGATTCTGGCGCGTACTTAATCGTATCTTTAACCTGCTGTAAAAACTAAACCACTTGAGCTAATTTTTTGAAAAAATATGTTTCATAAAATTTAACTTATTGGCTTAAACTTTTACGCTTACACCTCGTCTCTGACCAAAAAACAAAAAAATTTCTCACAGAACAACTTTTTCGTGTCACAATTTGAAGTTCCATATTAAATCTTAGCTTTGGAAATTTATGTATACCTTTAAAGATTTTTTATAATTAATAATTTTTATAACAATATCATCCCACACTAATATTCTGTCAGTGTGTAAAATTTCAAAGAAATCGGTGTGTTGCAAGTGTTCAAAACAACAGTGTATTTGAAACACGAGAATTACAATTTTAGCATCATCTCCGAGCCATTTTGGCTCTCTAGACCTTCCCAAGATGGTTTAGGCACACTTCATTATTTCATTCTGTATACAGGCGATGGGCCAGTCTATTTTATTCTGTGGTCGCTGGTGCGATGGCAAGGGGTTGGAGGGAAGTGTGCGACACTGGCCTGCGCCTCGTTGCGGCCGCCGTGTCAAGTTGGTTTTGGCGCGAATAAAATCGGCTGACTATTCTCCATATACATTGCGCTTCTTATAGTTTCTGTATTCATTGCCTCAGCTCCAATTATCGGGACCCTACTGTACATTAAAAGAAAAGTATAGTGTTTTTCTTTTTAATAAAAGTAATGAATAATGTTGCCAATAATAGTAATACTGTATAGTTGTCTGTCCTTTCACTCAAGGTAACAAAAATATGATTTCCTGTTGTTACATCTTTATAACGTCACTCGGACGTAGCGTCAACATTTGTTCGGTCCCTTTGTTGACGCTATAACCAAGTTCAACTGTGTATTGTGTGCATAGTACATATTTTATAATATGTGATAAATAAGTTAATCAACAAAATACAGTAAACAAATATTACGGTACTATAGCAATATATGAGGCGTGTTTTTTAAGAAAGTACTATTTTGAAATTCGTGCCCTGCAGCGCTGCGGTCGGAATTTGGCACCTGTGCGTTGTGTACCTACATCTGTCAGGAAGAAACCAGACTCCATTAAGGAAACATTTGACCATGGTTACATTAATTTGTGATCATTTAAAATGCCTCTGCCGACTGAGAGTCTTTGACTGTAAAATACGCAGTGTGATTCGTTTCCTTAGTGCTAAAGGCGTGAAAGCGGCTGAAATTCATCGAGAGATCGTTGAAGTTTACGGAGAAAACATTATGAGCGCTCGATTGTACGGAATGTGTTATAGATTTTACAGATGGCCGCACGAATGTCCATAATGTTGAACGAAGTGGTTGACCGAGAGTCATTACTGAATATTTGGTGTACAAAGTTGACGAAAAAGTGAAAGACAACAGACGCTTTATGATTTCATAGTTACCAAACGAGTTTCTTCAAGTGTTCTCTCTCAAATTGTCTCCGGACGTTTAAATTATCAAAAGTTGTGCTCAGGTTGGGTACCGAAAATGTTGACTGAGGTGCATAAAAACAAACGTTTAGCATTAAGTGTCCTTTAGCGGTACAATAGGGAAGGTAATGATTTTTTAACCTAAACTATCACAGGTGACCAAACTTGGGTAGCATGTGAGACACCGGAATCAAAACACCAATCCATGGAATGGCGACATTCTACCCGAGAAAGTAGAGTTCAAATAAACAATTTCAGCCCGGAAAATCATGTGTACTGTGTTTTGGGACAGGAAGGATTGTAGTTTGTGGATTTTTGGTCTCGTGGTAATACAATAAATAATGCAACCTACTGCGAAACTTTACAAAAACTGTGCCTGGAAATCTAAAACAAAATGCGTGGTATGCTGAGTAAATCGTTTTACTCCATGACAATACACGTCCACCCACGGCTAATCAAACTCATCGGATTATTCGACTGGGAACAACCTGTTCTAGCGCCCAGTGACTACTACCTGCTTGTGGATTTGAAGATGCATCTAGGTGGTCAGCGCCATAATGACGATGATGCACTCAAAACAATCGTGTTTCAGTGGTTGTCAAATCAGGCGGCGCACTACTATGAGGATGTTGTTAAAAAAACGATTGTACGATACGATAAGTACCTTAAAAGTAATGGCAATTATGTAGAGAAGTAGAAAAAGATACAGGCTTTTATGTAAAAATACATTTTTTAAGAAAAGTAAACTTGTTTTATTTTTAATTTCAAAGCAGTATTTTCTTAAAAAACATATATAAACTGCACTACTTTGGTTGCATGATGAAGTTGGTGTCATGTTTTAAATCATTTTAGTCCCTTTATATTTTTATTATTTATTTAAAATAGTATTATAATCAGAATTTAAGAAAAGATGTTAGAATGGCTGTATATAGTTGTTGGTTATTATAGTCTGTCCGCTCGGCCGTGATACCTGACTTCTCGGAACTCAACGCCCCCTCCACTAGTTTGCCACCGGCAGGCCCAGCAAGCGGGTAGGGAGGGGGCATTGAGTTCCGAGAAGTCAGGTATCACGGCCGAGCGGACAGACTATAGTGTTTCTTTTTTTTTTAGCTGTAGAGTAAATTGGTAATAAACAATATTGTCCTGCCAAAGATAGAAGAAAACATACAATTATAGAACAGTTGTTTCATTGATTAAGCCTTTCAAATTCAAAAGATTAAACACTGAAGTAGAGTACAGGCCATAAAACATAACTATTATAATATGAATATTAACAGAAAACATATTATGTCAGGAATACAGGCAGAAATTTCAAAACCCAATACAATTAAAGGTGATTTTACATCTTCACAAGTATGAATTGCGCTTAAAAATTTAAACAGTTTATGGCAAAACAAAATGTCTTATTATGGATGTGCAATACCAAAACAAATCAGTTTTACAATCCTTTTAAAACATCAAATTTAGAAGATTAATTATTATAACTTGGAGGAAGTTGTTCATGAACATCTAAACTAAAATTCTTAGATGACAGAAAAGGTAATTTATAAATTTTTCTTAAAGATATTTGTTTTTAAACCGGAAGAAAAACATGATTTTCAGTTAAATTACTTGAAAATAGAAAGAAATCAGTACAAGTCTTGTCCTGGAGTTTTCTGCAATATTAACCGACATATAAATACAGTGAAAATAAAAAAATAATTCGAACACGCAGCTGAACCGCTGACGTGAGTTGAGCGAATTTCCAAAATTAAATTTATATATGTTTTTGGGTTTCAAACAACTATTTGGGGAATTGATCTACTCACGAAGGTGCTGCCAGCATGTTCCAAATATATTGCCATCAGTCACCACGGTAAAAGCTGTGGATTTAATTCTGGTACTTTTACGTTTTGATTGTTTTTGGGGGAACCAGATGGGCTATAAGGTCGCGTAAAAAAAACAAAATTTGCAAATTATTTCATAATATGTCTATTTTTTTTAAAGAAAACTTCAACAAATTTAATTCTAGTACAAAAAATCTCAAAAAATGTTTACTTCCGGCCAATTTTTTTGGCTGACGAACTCGTCCAAACAACTTAGAAAACCAACCTGTGTACCAAATTTGGACCAAATCGGACAGAAAATGCGTCTGTTAGAGTGCGCATACCTATATACATGGTACTTCCGGTCAAAAATGTGGTCTATTTCCGATCAATTTTTTTGGCTAACGAACTCGTCCAAGCAACTTAGAAAACCAACCTGCCAACCAAACCAACCAACCAAATTTGGACCAAATCGGACATAAAATGCGTCCGTTAGAGTGCGCACACATATATACATGTTACTTCCAGTCACAAATTTGATCTACTTCCAGTAATTTTTTTTGGCTAACGAACTCATCCAAACGACTTAGAAAAATCAACCCATGTACGAAATTTGGACCAAATTGGACATAAAATGTGTCCGTTAGAGTGCGCAAACTTATACAAAAGTTACTTCCGGTCAAAAATTTGGTCTAGTTCCGGTCAATTTTTTTGGCTAGAACCTACCAGTTCAAACGACTTAGAAACCGAATGTGTGAACCAAATTTGGTCCAAATCGGATGTAAAATGCGTCCGTTAGAGTGCGCACACATGCATACATAAATATATACGTATATATGATTTTTAATGACACCTCAAAATGTGTTCTGGGGACCATGATTGGTGCTCATTTGCTACTCTTACCATAAGGGCCACTGCAATAGCTCATTTTTCCTATGGAAATTCGCTAATAAGACCGCAATTAGTAAATCATAGGGCTTACCAGCGATAGTCTGTGCTAGACAGTTTTACTAATAAGATTACCTTCTTACAGTTTACCTTCTCAAGATTGACTCCGGTTACTGATTTCATACATTTACAGAGTGGTATTTGTACTATGTCATTAATAACAAGTACGTGAAATGACCCAAACCTAACCAACAAGTATTCATTAAACTTAAACTGATTGAATCCGAACTCACCTTGTTTAGGTTTATTATTTTTGTTTGCAATTTCCTTGAGAAACGCTCGAACTCCCGACTGTTGTTGAGTTTTGCTGGTACTGTTTATTTGTACAGTGGGTTGGTATCGCTCAGTGAACCCATGCAACTTTAAAACAAAAATAAAATCAACGCCTTAGTATTACAAACATTTAAAAACACAACAATAAAGCAGTCGTAGAAAATTTTGGATTTCATATCTATGATTAAATATATAATCTATTAACACAGTCATTATGTACTATTTTCAAGTTTTAAATGAAGATCAGTAGTGTATAAATAAATATGTATTTAATTACATTCTTCATGATGTATGAAGTGTAAGAGAGTTTCCCGGCTACCGCCCGAGTGCTGCATCTCTCTCCCACTCACACAAAGTACTTTACATACTCCCAGTTAACAATTAAAAAGACAAATCTTTAAAACAAAATATTTCACAATAACTCTTTGGGATATTGTTAAGGGATTTGAAAAGATTATCTAAGAACTTTAACAATACCCAAAATTGCACATTTTGATGTGGTTTTTGGACATTAAAAATGGTAATTTTTGCATTTTTCTGACTTAAAATAATTTATATCTCGAAAACGATCAATTTCAAAGAAAAATTTCAAGATACCTTTTTTGTTAAAATGGCACAGCAACCTACAAAAAGTTCTGTACAGAAATTTTACAAATGGTTTAAACAAAAAATGCCTAAACACTTTTTGACCACTGTTGCCGCCTGGCAAAATGCAAATATGTTATAAGGGAATACTATTTAGGAGGCATATAGATTGATCCATCTATGAGCTGCCGGTACTGCGTGTTTTAAATGATTCTGGTTTTAACCTCCTCGGCTTTTTGTTTAACATTATACAATTGCTTTAAAGTGAAAAAAAAAAAAAAAATGTCACTTATTAATCAAAGATTCTAGAAACAACTTAGTGGTATATATATATGTCATTGCAAATTCAATCTTACCAGTAAATTCCAGTGTTTTACCGGACTGGTTAGCCTCGACATATGACTACCGATATTCTGTTTGCTGAGAGGGCTGCACCTGCACCTTAGCGATTACATAAATACAAAATAAAAATGTTAATGCATAAAAAAAATGATGCAGTGCCAAACTATCTGTATCCTGAGTCATTCTATATCCATTATGCAACACCTTCTAAATTTACAGTTCTTATAGGTTCGATCTGTTATGACCCGCCCATGGGCTGAGCGTTACAGAAATTTATGATGGTAATTCTCGAAAAGGTTACTGGTTTGGTAGAACGTGAATGATACGACAGCTCGTTAGCACACCTAGAAATACACTTGAATTCCGGGTACTTAACTTAGAATTGAACACAAGTGAATTGTAAACACCTTGAGTTATTTTATTTTTAGTTCAAGACAAAACCTTAGTGATTACAGACTTTTATGACATCTGAGTTAAATACTCATTTACAGAACAATAATCAATATTATTAAATGATAAGACAGTTATAGAGACAATTACATAAATCAATTTTATACTTTATGGAATACTGTAGTTTGAACTATTTAATTTAATGAATTTAATAGTATGCTCATACCAATTTATTGAAACAAATACTTATATTATCGCCAGTTCATATATTTAAGAATTAACTCTCTCAACAATATGATTTAAGGGTCTGCTCCAGTAAAAATAAAATGGATTTTTATCCCATAAGAGCAATGTTAAATTTCATACCATTTATTTCGTTTACTTTTTATCATAAAATTGTTTGCAAGGTCTCATTTTAAGCACAGCCACAATACGCATCCTTCTTGCAATTTACATTTTTTTAAATTTCTTTCATTTGTCAAGTAACTGACATTTAGTAAGTACAAAGTTTGAATTTTTTTCCTAACACAATAAAAAATTAATAATGAAAAATAATTTGCAAGTAGGATCCGAAATTTTATAAAGAATATTCAGTTTTTTTTTCAACACTCAATTACAAAAGATAGACTTATAAAATGGTATGAAATGAGGCAATGTCAAAGCGTTTAGATGCAAGAAATTGCACTGCTTAGATAGGGATACAGTGATACCGGAAGTGCGTTTCTGTCGCTTTCTCGTTTACTGGAGCAGACCCTTAAGTTAAACAACAATTCTTACTCACTCGATAGTAGAATTAGGTACATGTCAATGAAAACTAGCTAAGTAGCAATAGGCAGAAGGCGACTTCCAAATAGACAGCTCGGCAGGACTCCCAGACAGAACTTCCCAGGTTGAATTCTCGTACAGAACCGACTAGATATGTCTCTTCAATTTACTAGCTAACATTTTGTGGTTTATGATCCCCTCTCTAAGTTACATCAGACTCATCTATATGTCCTTATAAGGATATAATTCGATATCTCTGTTCTCATTGGTTCTACTTTATGAGCTATGGAAATTTCCCAGGGAGTGTTTGTATGACGCGATTGAACAACAAAAAAATTAAGTTAATTTACTGCTAGAGAACGGTTTTGGGTTTTTCCCATCCCACACATGTGTTTAATTTCGGCTAGTTTGAAGTTTGATTAATTAAAAGGCCCGACTTGCGGCACATCTGCTATTTCAAGTGACTATACAGTACCGTTCACTGAATAGTTTTAGCTTACATATTTCTGGGCATAACACCCTTCTCTCCCCAGAAGAAGAAATTTTTCCCAAAAAAAAAAGTATTTTATACCGAAGAATTTAAACGACTTGTATAGGTTGAGCATACTTTACAGTTTCAAATTAGCTAACATTTCCAATACACAATTACATTTTCAATCGGAGTTGATTCTGTGTAAGTCCACATAGTTTTAAGAAAGAATTCAAAACTGTGCTGAATTCAGCCAGTCAACAAAACAGCAATGGTTTCAATAGAACTGCACGCCCAGAGGCTGAGTTCAGAACAATCTTATAGCGTAATCGCCTATGTCTTCTTCACACAAGTGTAACTCTTTAACATTACCTGAACATGGTTACAATTCAATTTCTTACATTACATTAAGTTTCATACAAGTTTCATCACAATCTGTAGTGTGGTTGTTGAATAAAAATGTTGTTAGTCAAATGTGCTGTCCCTGACTGTACAAGTCTACGGTGTCGAAAGGATGAGTCAGTTAATGCATCCCAGTCATTCGGTCGAGACAACAAGTCAATTAACTCGAGAAGAATGTCATTCATTCTAAAACATGTGTGCAGGCTTACTATTTACGGTTCATAGTTGCCTGTTACAATTGTATCCTTAATTTGTCTCAGTAGTTTCAATTAGTCATATCGCGCTGCGGTTGGCAATCTGCGATAACGCGTAACCAGTGCTCGGTTTTCAATTTGTTACTGTTTTTATTTTATTTCAAGTTACGGTCAGTTTATCCCTTACTTAATTATAATTGCCCGATACATTTCGGTTTTGAATTCATTCAACCCGCGCCGCTTGTGGTTTATTTTGCGATTGTGTTGGTTAGTTATCATAAAAATGTGGTCTCTTGGTTTGTTTACGTTTAAATAATTCCTCTATATAGTTGGACATTCTATCCGAAGTACTATATGTACTTTTTAAAATCAAAATCAATTGCGAAAGCGTATATAGGTTAATGCGTTTTCATTACCTTTTTACCATCATATTCGTGGTATGGAATAAAATTAATTCTCTAAATGCAAGCGTTGTCTTTAAGACAAAAACAAATAAACTCTACTATTACTACTAAGTGTTCCGTATTAAAATCTCGTCCTTATTCCGTGCGATATCCCTTTGTGTAGTGCGCTAGTCAAATCTCTAGTGTTATATTTCACATGGCTAATTATTTATAGAATGGCTCGTGCTTGTGTTGTTTTGTGGTCAGTTACATACATAATTATATTTTATATAAGAAGAAATTGCTGGACTTTCTCTATCCATTGTGCATAAATCAAAGCATTATACATTTCAACATTAATTCTAACATGGTACATATATATATTGGCTACTAACTTACAGTTTATTCATCACTTAGTTAAGTCTCTGGCTTATTTGAGTGCTGTTCCCTAGTGTACACAAAGTTTACATTTATAATTGATATAACATACATATAATGAATATTGTGATTTCCCTTGTAGCAAGTTAATATTTAGTAATTAGCGCTCATACCTTAATCATTAGCTGATAAGACGTTCTTATCGCTCAACAACAACAATAAATACAGGAAACTATCTTGGTAAACATTTGTATG